>JANJYP010008699.1:0-37207 GCA_024605115.1 Rastrelliger brachysoma | reverse complement strand
ATTAAAGGCCTGAATGGAAGTTTCCTAAGTAGATAGTAAATTTGTCTACTTTCAAGTGCACTATGTACCATGAGTGTTGTGTTTGCTCTGTACTGGTGAACAGTGTTGGGTATAATTACTTTGTAAAGTAGTGAGTTACGTTACAACGTTACTATCAATTAAAAGTAATCTGGTACATTATAGCGTTACCTATCAACAAAAGTAACGCGTTAGAGTACTCATCCGTTACCAACAATTAAAAATGTTTGGGTTGTGCCTCGCGCATGCTGCAGTTTAACTGACACAGACACGGAGCCTCCTTTAAATTCATCGAGAAGTCCTGACAATGAATCAGTCTTCTAACCACACTGTAACTGCAGGATAATAATAACAGGAAAGACAGTCTGCGGTATTTCACGTTTTATTTTACGGTTTGATCATAGAACATATGAGCACCAAACAATAAGCTATAAGGTAACACATATTTTTCGAAGTGCATAAGCAGAAGTAAACAAAGTGGTAAACAGGTAGCAAGCAGATTCACATCAATTTAGAACGAGCTCACAGAATTTTAATTACTGATTACTCAACTCGTCAAACTAACGCGTTACGTTACACGTTACCACAAAAAAGTAATCGGAGTACTCTGACGCGTTACCCCCAACACTGCTGGTGAAGTCTGTTACCATTTTAACAACTTATATTTTCCTTTGTACCTTTGCAGAGTGGTGGTTGATTGCTCCAGGTGCCATCATGTAAACACCTGCTTTCATTTGCTCCTNAAACAGGTAGCAAGCAGATTCACATCAATTTAGAACGAGCTCGCAGAATTTTAATTACTGATTACTCAACTCGCCAAACTAACGCGTTACGTTACACGTTACCACAAAAAAGGAATCGGAGTACTCTGACGCGTTACTCCCAACACTGCTGGTGAAGTCTGTTACCATTTTAACAACTTATATTTTCCTTTGTACCTTTGCAGAGTGGTGGTTGATTGCTCCAGGTGCCATCATGTAAACACCTGCTTTCATTTGCTCCAATCATGACATATCTGAAAAAACAGAACACCACATGAGTCTGAAATATGCGTAGTTGATGATTTATTGAGTGCACTTAGAAACAACTAATGTAGTATAAAAGATCAACATTATAATAAATCACACTTTTTAGTTTTCAGTCATTTTGATATTAATTGCTATTCACTCTTACCCATCATCACATGTAAAGTTAAGCACACTCTTGAATGGAGCTTCTGTCCTTCCCATTGCTAATGGTTGCAGAGGTTTGGGGATTGGGCACATCTTTGCTGTGGAATAGATTTAGCATTACTGACAGCACTGAATGTGTATCTACTGTAGGTGGGAGAACACTAAGTAATCACATGCTAAGAGGGTTAGCAGATGGACAATAAAATATAACCATTACCGATTGTGTCTCTGTAATAAAGTCATGAAAGAATAGATTTGATGCGCCAATAAACACATTTTAATGCAATAATAGTTTATTTGTTCTAAAACAGAACATTTTGGGGTGTAGTGTTTACTGTGACATGAACAAAGAAATGTAGTAGAATATATCTTTTATAATATGTCTGTTTATGACCGCTACCACACTCCTTTATTTTGCTTTTGTAAAAGTAAAAATATTTTGATCTTTTTTATTCTCCACTCACACTCTTTTCATCCACTGTATCTACATTACACTATAGATATACATTCTAGCAACACCAAAACATGTTTTTAAAATTGGTATATTTTTACAGTCAGAAAGTATGGGCTTCTAAAAACTAACATAGTTGTTAAAACTAGTTGCATTTGTTGTACTTGTGCTGGCATACTTAAATGGATTAGTTATTATGAATAGTATTCTTATATATTAATAAATGCCAAATTTGGTTCTTGTCATGGTGGAAGAGCCTCATCCTGCAGTGAATTAGAGTAAACTGGGAATCAAGAGGTCTCACCTTGCTAACACTTCATACTATGGGGTGGTTTTAATGACACAGAAATGAATAGTATTGCTTTATCTCTGCATCACTCCAAAGGTAAAGGTATTAAAGCCACATATATAATTTAAATAAAGAATAAAGAGCCACACATATCATTTAAATAAACAGTAAAGTATATACTCACGGGAACATGTCAGGTCTGCTTGTGTCCACTCTCCTGCGGCATTGCACGTCATCCTTTGAGGAGTTGCTGTTGAAGGCAAGTACCCCTGCTCACATGTGAGGGTCACCACTTCTCCAACTTCATACACACGTTTAAGTGTCACCTCATCAATCCCATCAGTGACAGGAGGCCGGCCACATACTAGGTAAAGATCAAAAATATAATTTGACAAAGTTAAAAGGGGCACCCTTTTAATTTAGATTTACTTTGCATAAACTCTGTGTAAAAGGTATATACGAATTAATAAGCAAACAGATGAAGGACAGTGATTGGCATCAAGTCAAACAGGAATCCTATACACAGTAGCAGGATGATCACAAAGATGGATGTTTTACCTTTCTTGGATGTGACAGTTGCATATAAAGCTACTTGACTGAGGAGCAGCAAAACCAGAGTCGGAGCCATCTTCTTGGGAATGAAGTCTCCTGTATCAGGCCACGAATAAGATCAACATAAGAGCTGCTGGGTAAGAGGCCCCTGATAGTTTGCTCCAATCAGATGCCAGAGTAAGCTTGTATTGATTGAGCCCAAAGGTCATAATTGCTGCATATTTACCCAGACTTGGTTGATAACCTTGAACAGTTCAGCAGATACCCAGCTTGATATAAACTCATAAATAATGTGGCAAGAGATTCAATGACGCATATATGCATGCACATACAGATCAGATCTTGTCTTTGATAAACAGCACTGTGAGCATTTGATGCTCTTCTTATGTTTAATCGAGCAGAGTGATGACACATAATGATGCATCACACATGGTTGCTAACAAAACTCTGCTATTGATTGATTCAACACTGATTCATTAAAAGTGGTTCTTTGGTTTGTTTATGAAAATTGAGGAGACATGAGTTGTATCAACAAAAAATTGCAGATTGTTGAGTTTGGAGAAGAAACAGAAACTCTGTGACCTGTAGAGCCATAATCGCTAAAATTATGCAATGCCTAACCAGGCCACACAATTTGTGGATTACTGTGTGTCCTTCATGGGTGGTTTCAACTAAGTAGATAGGCTACATTATTTGAATGAAATATACATCATGTCACTGACTGCTGCTCAAAGGCACTCATTCTTTTCATTTGACTATTTCAATGATGGATATTTTAATGGTCTTGTGCTTGATATCATATAATTTCAGGGAAAAGAAGATGTAGTTCATCTAACCCAATTTCATTTGCAAATATTTGTCTTTTCACACAAGAATGATTGAGATGGTTTGGCTGCTCTACTGGTCAGTGAACTTATGAGAACTAGTGATAGTTTGAGAACAACATCAAGTAAATAAGTAAATATTACCCAGCTAAAGCAAACACATGTAGCAGTACATGCAAGGAAGGAATACAATTAAATTATACGTAGTTATTCATAACTACAAAAAATATCTTCAAGAACAATTTGAAGAACATAACTGATCATATTATTAGAGACAGGTATTGAGACCTTAAATGGTTTTCCATTTATTACTACATTATTGATCCAGTGGGATATAAATCTGCTTTTGTTGAAAGATTTACAGTTTTGAAAAATTAGTACACAACAGAGCCAATTGACATTTCTTGGATGGTAAGTGTGCTTTTTAATCTCACTAAGAGCATCATAAAGTCAGTAAAAGCAAATCAGCATCATGTGTGCTGTTACTGTAGCCAGGAAATCAGCAGCTTTGGGACCTATGCATCTTATTAAGTAGCTGCAGTATCTTTCCATCTATATGAAATATTCTTGTAAATTATGTTGGGCTTAAAGGGCTCACACAATACTGGAACTTGACTGATAATGTTTTGGGAGTTGTTACATGTGGAGAATTAGCAGAAAATATAAATGAACAGCTAATATTCACTCATAGCACACAAATAAGTGAGAGTACTTATTCAAACAGACTGTATATATACATTAAGTAATAAATATCCCATGTTTTCTCTTTGTAAAGAAAAAAATGTCACTTATTGTAAAGATGCCCAAGTGTAATACTCTATTTTTCCACAAGATGACATCCCAAACCCAAATTCCTCCACCGGGACTAGGGGCCTCCTCCCTCCACAGTGGGTCCTCTTGTGTGACATCAGCCAGCGGGAGAAGGAGGAAACGAAGCAAAGCATGGTCAAGCTACACAAAGATACACAAACTAGGAAGTTAATATTCAAAATAATATTGGCAAAACAGCCTTTTGGATAATTGTGCCAGCCAAAAAGGGAACTCTTTTTTTAAAAAAATAAAAGAAACACATTGAACTTTAATTCCTATTTAACATGGAAATCCACATGTTTGAGATGATGATGATGTGCTATTAAATATAACAATTTGGACAATAAAAACTTTAATTCTATATCCATGATAGGCCTATGATCCTGTGTTCTTGTTTTCCTCATTGATATTTTTAAAAGTAGACACAACAGCAACTTAAAAATCTGGGTTCTCAACTTTTTTCATCCTCATCAGATCACTGACAGTATCAGAGATCTCGATTTGATAAGAGTTATTATTAGTTATTTCATAGGTGTGGATTTGCAGATTAACAGTGCATAGCATGAAACCTACTTAAATGCTCTGATTTGGCTAAAATGAAATAATAATGAAATTTAAATATTTTGTGGAGCCCCTCAGTCCTCAGACCATAGGTTGACAATCTATTTGTGACTGAGATTAAAGGCTACAGATACAGGACTACATAGATGACACCAGGGTTGTTTTTATTGGAGTTTGAGGATATTAAAGCCCAGTTTATTATGTACATCTCACTAAAACTAACACAGTCTACTATAACAGTCCTGCAATAAATCCTACCATCATGACAGTTATTTATTTTTTTATGAAAAAGAAGAAGGCGGAAGAAAAGTGTTGATTATATTTTATAGTCAGTCTGTAGTTTGTGGTGCTGTTGCACTGTGCTGTGTTTAATGAGGTGTGTCTGTAATCTTTAGACTAACCTCACTGATTAAAAAAATATAAACCTATTAATCTTCATAAAAGTAGGATTTATTGCAGGACTGTTGTATAAGACTACTTTAGTTTTAAGTGCGTGGTACTATAATTAACTGGCACATCGGTATAGTTTAGAGCTAGCAGTGTTGTATAATCTGTGGACTGTAATTTGCTCATTTCTCTTTGCAAACTAATACTAAATTCTCCTTGTACAGGCTGCACAGTTAATGTTCCAGGGCACAAACTTTAGACTCATTCATGCATTAAAATATGAACAATATTTTGCCTGCCATTATCTTTTACAGGAAAACTGACCGTTTTCATAAAGATTTTTTCAGAAATTTTCTAAATTATTAATGAATTAATTAAAATTTCTAAATCATGTTGAAAGCAGAGATGAGTGAGTGCCTAAGTGTGCTCTCAAATGCACATATCATGTCTTTCTTGACAATGAATTGCACTCAATTTTCAGCAGACTACAATCATACTGGCCAGTTGTATGAATGCAGCCAATTATATAGCAAAAACATGCCTCCTCTCCAGATGGACCTTGTTCTTTCAGTTGGTTGTTTGAGCTTCACTGTGCACAATGAAAGATAGATAGATAGATAGATAGATAGATATCTTATCTGTTCATCAAAAAATCTGAGTTTAAAGTGTAAATCTAGAGGTATGATATGATACATAGGTTTGAGCCAATAATGGCCCAAAGTTAAACTTTCACAAATGTGATTCTGACAGTAAAAGAGGAGACATCTTGAGTGCAGTAGTTAAACATTTGAAATTAACCATTGAATTCAACTAATGAACTATATGCATTGACCTATTTATAGATTCTGGATTTCATTGAGGGAGAAAGAGCAGATACTAATTTAAGGATTTCAAGATTTAAGTGATTTTTTGTAGAAAAAAACGCATCAGACAAAAATGTTTTTTCAAAGTATTTTATCTTTTGTTAATCTTAAAACATGTGCAAGATCATTCTTGTTTCATTGAGCACAGATAACTCCTGCATTTCCAGCAGGAGAATACAGAAACAGATCACATTTAAGTAACATTCAGAAAAACACGTGTGACAGGAAGAGGACTTTGGAAAGGGAAATTACTTCTATTTTGAAGATAATAACCGGATGTAGTATTTGGTCAGTGAGGCTGACTTGCTGGCGTGCAAAGCTGTCAGTGGAGCAGCCCAGTGGTATCGACAGGCAGGGGAAGCCCTCATACAGTGAGTACAGTGTCTCCACACTGAGCACTGCGCGTCTGAAGGGACTGACAAACACATCGACCCAGACAGAGAAAAGCTGCAACCCTCGTTTGGTTTTCCAGGGAGGACATGGCTGATCAAAGTTTAAACGAATCGTCCTCTGAGGACACACTGAACAGGTTCGCTCGTAAAGGTGCTTTGAGGCAAAAAAACGTCCACGAAGTCAAGGACCACAAATTCATAGCCAGGTTCTTCAAGCAACCGACTTTCTGCAGCCACTGCACCGACTTCATCTGGTAAGTGTACCCGCCGTCTTGCACCTCCACCCCCCTGAACTCCCTGCTGCCTGTTGCATGCTGGATAAACTTCAGCCGACACTCTGCTCGATGATGTAACACAAGTTCAGGTTACAACTTTCCCTTCTTAATCCTACAGTCAATGTACTTATAGAAAGGTTTTTACTGCTGCATTAATCTGACTGAAGGTTCAAAAAGTCTTCGGCATTATTCAATATAATTGCACTCCAAGGATCCAATTTTGTGGAGACTTCGCTCAAGCAGTAGCATATGGGAGGAGTTCTGCTGATTATGTTAGTTTGGCATTGAATGTGTCTTCCTTGTAGGTGGGAAAACATTAAGAGTGAGTGACACTTTTAAGGTGCTGTTTTTATATGTAGCCTGTTGTCTACTTTAGCTGGAAAATTCTTTAGTGAGTGAAATATGGGACTTGGCCCCTGAGAACATCACGCCTCAAGCACATTTCTACCGCAGTGACACTTGTATCAGTCCTGACAGGTGACGAAACAATAGTTGTTCCTGTGGTTTTTCTTGTTATTTATCCTGATGAACACATTGCTTTTGTCTAGTTCTTAAGCTTGGACCTTGTTGCAGGCTTTTGATGAGTAATTCGTTCCCCTTCCTGGCACATAGTTGAGCTATTAAAGCTTCCCACCTAAATCTACTGGGGAGAACAATTGAAGCATTTATATTAGTGTGTCTGTACACTATCTTGCTTTGTTTTGAGGGAGTTTACTGGCACTGTGAAGGCATATGGAAAAGCTATTCACCTACACTACAGACGTCTCAAAAAATATGTTTGGTGTTAAGTGTGGGCAGTAAAGTTGCAGAGATACTGAATGTTGCCTTTATGCTGCTTTTTTCCGTAAGTGGCTTATGGAAAGAAAATATGCACTATACAGAAAGAGTGACACTATTGTAAGAGCAAATTTAGATCTCTTTCTGCTCTGTTTTTTTGCTTTTCTTCCAGTCTGTAATGTAATGATTAGATGTTGGTTATTTCTCTGAGACTTATTAATTAACTATATTAACTGTGAGAGGCGTAAACTTGCACTTGTTTGGTAGAGTTGCTCTCATGTTTACACTCCTCTAATGCAGGAAATGGGTGGGTGATCTCAGGCCCTTTATTACCAGCAGTTCATATCCTTGACAGTTTCATAGCATGACCTGTACCCTACCAAGCACCATTCCATAACAATACTTGTTCAGACTGCCAACCCATATCTAAATTGAATTTAGATAGTCTGGACAGTAAAAAAAACAAAACACAAAAAATACATGAAATACGATTTTTTTCCAGATTGGATCTAAGCCACATTTGGAGGCAGTTTTAAATGCAATTCGAATAAGATTTCAGGGTCTCTTGTGTCACTCACAATGCAACACACAGCAACTACGTCAAACCCAGAGTGAAGGAAGTGTGTCACAGTGGCTGAGCAGAAGAATGAGTGGAGCACATAACATCGCAATGTACACCAGCCTCTTCCATTGCTGAGTTTGTCTGGTGTGACTGAGGAGGTCTGTACCACACACTGTTTGAAGGCCGAGATGATGGATTGCCATTTCTCATGCTTCCATGTTGGAAAGCCCTGTCACCAGTGTACATAGTTATTAATGCCTGTGCCTTTATTATACCGACCCATGCAGATACAGTACCAGTCCAAAATTTGGACACACTTTCTATTGACTTGAATCAGAAACTGTGTCCAAACTTGGTACTGTAAGTATCCCACTGGATCAATAATGTAGTAATAAATGGAAAACCATTTAAGGTCTCAATACCTGACTGGTACTGTAAATTGATGACACCCTGACACACAAACCAATCTGATCACTTGCAAATAACAGTGCGGACAATCTGTCTTAAAGCTCTGATATGAGAAACAAATCATATTTGCCTGTAGTCTGAACAACTTCTTAAATGCAAGCTTGTTGACATAGTCTGATAGTTAAAGGCAACGGCCTGTTGCTCTGGAATAGAAATGAAAAAAGAAGGCAGTTTAATTGATTAAAAGATGCTGTGATGAAAAATACAGTAAACTTTTGTATGATTGTCAATCACATAATTCCAAAAACAGATGTTGCATTGCTTCCCACAAATTTTTTTGATGGAAGACATTTGATCCCATTCAAATCCATAAGCATTCGATTGTCTACTGATGTTGAGCAATAAATTTCAATGGCTCACAGCTGTTTTACTGGTTCATTACTGGTTCAACCTACATCATTTTTGCTGGACCTTGCAGTGTGTACAGGGACACTACAATGTTTAAACAGGAAAGGGCCTTCCCCAGACAGTTGCCACAAAGTTGGAAGTGCACTGTTTAGAGCCTGACAATGCTCTTGTTCAGTTTACATCATGCAACACTCTGTCTTTTGAATGAATGAGTGTTTGCATGAATCAATAGATTTATTGTGTGTCTACATGTGTGTGAGTGAGAGAGCCAGAATATCAACAACTATCTAATTCCGCTCTATTTGTTTTCACAGGGGCTTCGGAAAACAAGGATTCCAGTGCCAAGGTAAAACAAAACTGATGTCTGATTGAAATTTTATGGGATGCATGTGTTTTGGTGTGTGACATACACTTGTTGTAAATGCTGTAGTGTCTGTTTTAATACTTCTTTGTAATATTTATCACATGAACACATCACATTCAGGGTTGATCATCATTTTGTCTCCACTGTTCACTGCTCTTTCCTTATTTTATTTGCACAGCTGACACAAAGGATATATTTATATATTTATATTAACCGTTAACATCCAAATTATCAAAACATTCATTTTCTTCTATCAACACATGATCCGTTTTCTATTTTGCAAACTTGTTCATCTGCAGTGAGGCTAATGTTACTGTGGCCAGAGCAAATCATATTGCCAGAAGGAAGTCAGCCTTGAATAACATGTCATGAATAACATTATTTTAATTTAATAATGTTATTTTAAGAGACAGAGACTATAAAAGCACTAAGAGAAGGTAGATTTTTGTAGTTTGTTTCTTTGGTAATCATGAATGAATGCTCTTTCTATCTGTGATGCTGCAAGCAGTTGCTTTGAGCTTGTTGTATAGCTCATAATTATTAGATTTAAAATATAAATTATAAAGTATAAAATATTAAGTATTATTTGAATCTTTAATAAAGTAACTTCTCACAAGTGAAGTTTTCATTTATTAAAACCAAGCCTGCTGGTGGAGAATGGATTCGCAAAAAGGGACTAATAAAAGCATGCTGGCTAATAACCGTAACAGGTGAGACTTTTTTAGAGAAGTGACGCAAGAAGTGAAATAGAGGAGGAGAGGAAGGGGTAGAGAAGAGGTATGAAGTCGCTGCTCACGTCAACCCCCAAATCACCAACATCATTAAGGGTAGATTTCCTATTAACTTGCCAATTTAAGCTTCAGTGTGCATCAGCTCCCTGAATTCCTCATCTAATGTGGAAAGCTTTTGGCTTGCCAAGGTCTGACTTTGGCTGCCAGTGGCCAGGTAATAGTGCGGAACGCAGATATAGATTCTTACGTGTTGTTTTAGAAGTGGCAATTGATCAAAAACCAGTCCTCAGTGTCACATTCACTGATATCTGTTTTTTGTTCCTTTATATGACTATTGAAATCAATGATTGAACCTAATCCTAATTTGCTAAAACTTAATCAAAACAAGCTTTCATTAAGTTGACACAGAAAACACACAATGATATAATGTGCAAGAAAATATGATGCATATAGAACATTGTAATTTAAAAATGCATTGCAGACTTTTCTCGTTACATGCACAGAACAAGAAGCAAGTTTCTTATTCGCATTCTAGAGACAATGAATTGTGCCTAACGGTGTAAAATACATTACTTAGGACATTTACTCAAGTAATGTTCTTACATACAATTTTGAGATATATTTACTTCACTTGAGTATTTCTATTTGATTCTACTTTACATTTCTACTCCTGCACATTTCAGAGGGGAATATTGTACTTACTTTTCAGATGAAGATTTTAAACAGTGGGTAATATAACAAGCCGTGGGTTTCCAATCTTGTAGTGCGTAGTTCTCTTGAAACATCTCACGTGGTTTAATTTCATTTCATGTTCAAATGATTTCACCAACTCTTAAATATTAGAGGGAAAAGCCCAAAAACTGAAAACAGATTGGTGTATCAGAACTTTGTTTTTTAACCTTTCCTCTCTCATTGATCATCTCATAACCCCTCAGATTTATCAGGTGACCCTTTGAAGGGGCTCAATTCCTAAGTTGGGAACCATGAGACTAAACTAGCTAACTGGGTATAGTTGAGTAGTTTAAACTAGCTCCACCTCCAGCAGCTACAACAGTAACATGCAGCTCTAACACTGATGATGTCATTTGTAAAAAATATATCGCTCAGAGAGACCAAACCACTATTTTTATTACTGCATACCTCCAATAACATTTTGTTGCTAATTCTTATGTATTTCCACTTAAGTAGGATTTTTCATGTAGGACTTACTTGCAATACTTACTTGCAATGGAGCATTTTTACAGTGTTTTGTTGGTACTTTCATCTAAGTAAAGGATCTGAGTACCTCAGTCATTGTTTATGTCATTTGAGGCTGGTGTGCTAAAAGCATTGAACGTATCCACAGTAAGATCTAGATGTAGTGAATGACCTGGTGAGAGACGCTCTCGGTGGATTTCTTCTCATGGAACTGTTGAGTAGAACAAAATGCAGTGTCTCTCTGTTGGAGACTTGAAGATAAACACACTGCCACTACAAGGCGTTTGATCTCAGTGATTCAGAGCTTTCCTCTTGAGAGTGTCAAAGGCAGTGAGACATACTGAGGTCTTAACTGAATCACTAGACATCATACTAATAAATTCAGATGCTTCATAGTGTTTGATGTGTCTGTAAAGGTTTGTATCTGGGAAATGTTCACTTGCTGTATAGGAGCATTTATACATGTTCCCATGTCTTCTTGTTCCCATCGAGCATGACTGCCAACAATTACCCAACACCCACTCTTTTCTGTGATCTCCTCTCACAGAGGTGAGATGCAGAATGCTCTCAGCCTTCTCGTATTTACTTGTACTTGGGTGAAATTGTGCTCAGCAGTAAGTCAGTCCAAGGTGTTGGAGTGTTGACAGCCTAACGTGCTTTTGCAAAACCTGACATTATCGTCAGCACGTCTGCCATCCCCCTTCTCTGCTTTCACGGCAAGTTGTCATTTTCATCCTGGCTCATTGTTACTCTTGCAGCTTTTCATATGGGAGATGATAAAGCGAATGATTAGAAGGACACAGCAGTAGGGTGTAAGAGAGGTCTCAGACACAATTGGTTCTCTGGAGCTTTTCTCCATCAATTATACGTCATGTATCTGAAGTTGTATACTCAAGCAGAATAGGAAATCCTTGCCTGGATGTGTTAAATGAATAATGTCTGCCATATCAAGATAAATGTGATTGGTTATGCTGTAGCTATTCAAAGTGAGAAAGGTCCCCTCTTTGTGCTATCTGTTCAGCAGTCAATTATTAAAGTTGAGCTCTTAGAAAATCAGGGTCAAGTCCTCCAGCAGAGACAGCGAGCCTCTTAGTCACTACTTGAAAATGACAAAGTGATAAACTGGAGAGTGGCATTTCTGTAACAAGAGTGACATTTAATTTTCGGCCCTGCAAGTGCCCCTTTTTAAGAATAGGGTGGACTGCACAGTATTACATCAAAAGTGTAGCTATGGTGTTCAACCTAGCAATTTTGTATTCAAAACTGACAATCATATCAAAACTCATAAAATGAAAATTGAGGTTAGTTTTTGAGTGCAACGTCACTGCATTTATAATCTCATGCTGATGTTTAGAGTTGAATTATTGACTCATCTGCAATTCTTTTGGTAAATGATTAATCATCACATGTATTTGTAATTAAAAAGGCTAAATTTCATAGATTTATCTTTTCAGATATGAATATTTTCTTGCTTCCTTTGTTGTCAATTAGAATGAAACACACATAGAGCATGGGGATATTAATACTCTGCACTGTATAATGTGCACATTATGCATTAAAGAACATATTAAAATCAAACATAAACATATTATTATTGTGTGTAGTTGGCTCAGGTGAACCTCCCAAAACTCTCAATATTACACTTGCAATGAAATGCTAGAACAAAGTTAATGTTGTGGAAACAAACGAGCCTGTCAGTAACTATCTTTGTAGATGGTATCTGCATTGTGAGCGATGTGTCTGTCGACTCCTGGCTGCTTTTCCTGTGGAGTCTTATTTCAAGGTTTTGGCCTGCTGCCGTTGTAGAGCAGGGAATCTCGGATCACTATTTAGTTGACATTGTAATATAGCCAGACAATTTGTACCTGTGTCACTCAGCAGATTTACCATCCTGACCTTGTTAAGATTACATTGTGTTTGCAAAATTCGGAGGCCTGGGTTGAAGATTAAGGTTTTTCATTGGTTTGTTGTTTCTTGAAGTTCTGATTCAAGGATTAAGCCTGTAATTTAGTTTTCTGACCTGTTTATTCAGCTAAACATATTCACAGCGAGACACGGTCTTGTGTCCATCAGTGAGCAGAATCAATTGTTTGGGGGTCAAGAGTCTCCTCAAGGGCACCTGTGTTGATAGTTAATGAAGGGAGAGATAGTGTAATATTCATTCCTTACTCATTATTTTTGCAGGCCAGTCCAGTATTTCTGCCATAAAATGGCTTTCATAACTAGATGTAGTGTTTCAATCAGCAAGGGAAAACTCAAATGCACTCAGAGTTGGAATAAATAAGCAAAGGTTTATTGACTAGACTCTCAGGGAGTGAAGATGGATGGAGGTAAGGATGTCAGCAGGCAAAGGCAGATGGAAGCTGATGGCTGGGGATGCAGGGCTGAGCAGGGAAGAAAAGGGATGTGAGTTTCACTGGATGAAGCTAGTTTGCAAGACTGGTCGACAGGCTGATTGGTCAGCAGCAGGTCAGCAGGCAGAGACATTAGCAGGAATTTAGGTAGGCATGTACTGATTCTGTGGCATAGGGAGACACTGTTAGTTCACTGAACAAAACCAGACAAGAAACAAGCTTTGAATACACCATTCAAAGTGGCTTGGGATGTGAAACAGACAGGGGAGTACAGGAGATACAGGAAAAAAGGAGACACCAGAAACACAAAGGATAAACTGGATGTACAGCCATAACTAGGACATGTAGATGATATCAAGAGGCAATTCTGTCCTTCCAAGCTGAAACATAAAACCATTAGTAGAGCATACAGGCCAACAGTATTGATCTTCTTTCAGATTTTATTAACAACAAGCTCTTTAGTCCCTCAAACTCTCCTAATGCTTACTCTTGTCTCCATTGACAGATGTGAAGCAAGCACTTGTTACTTAAAACTTTTTGATCACAAATTGATGTAAATAAATAAATGATGAATTGATGTAAAGTAAAATGAATGATGAATGCCAAATCAATCAAAAGGTATTTCCAAAAATTACTACTTCAAAACTGACTAAAATTTCAGTGTATTTGAAGTGAATTCCCATATTTCAGTAAGGACTAAAAAAGGTAAGCACATATGAGAAGAGTAAGGAATTAAAGGCAAGAAATGAAATTAAAACTAAACAAAATATTTGAAGCTGCTTTTGTTGTTCATCTCCGCATTCCAGGATAAATTGTATTTCTGTTCCATACACAATAGTGACTGGAGTCTATTATTTCTGCTCGCCATGCTGCTTGTAACACAAATTGTTTCTGCAGTGTTGACACAGGTGATGGATTGGAGCGCACTCAATAGGTTCTTCATGTGGACCTCAGAGTTCCACTGTGAATTGGACGTTTATTGGCAGACCGTCAACAGCTAAATTTCACCCGAGGCTTTCTAATATACTCTGATTTTTTCAGTTTTATTTATGTAACATCAAATCACAACAGAAGCTATCTCAGGGCACTTTTCACATAGAGGAGGTCTAGACCATACTCTTTATTTTGCAGAAAACTCATATTCCCCCATGAGCAAGCAGTTGGCAACAACTGCAATGAAAAACTTCCCTTTCACAGGAAGGAGCCTCAAGTGGAATGGGCTTTAGGTGGGTGGACATCTGCCTTGACTGGTTGGGTTGAGAGAGAAAAAGGTAGGATAGAGAGAGATGCAGAGAACCAACAATAATAACAATAGAATGACTGATAATAATAGCAAGCGTGGACATCAGGTAGGACCATAGCAGCAAGGGGTCCACAACACGACCCAAGGAAGCTTGTGATCTATCCTCTAATGCACGAGATGTGAAGCATTTTGCTGACCTGATGGATCTGTTTTATCCTGACAGCTGGATGTATTGCTACCAAACTTCCTATAGAAACAAAACTGTCATAACAGATAAACCAACCAAGCCTCTTGGCTTCTTTGGTGGTTAGTGGTCCTGTTTGAAGTGGTAGATTGAACTTTGATGGTGTCAGACACCTCCCATTTATAATTGATGGCTTTGTTAACTTTGAGCAGCTCAGTGTTTGGACAGCCCTCAGAATATCCTTGTGCACATCCGGCACAGTGTCATCCCAACAAGGCCTGTGTTGACAGTCTGTGGAAATGTAAACTCCCTGAGTGTCCATAACCCCTGGCCATGCGGGCTGGTGCAGGCATTCCTCTTTTACTGTCTGTTGTTGTTTTATCTGTCCATATTCAGTCTACTCAAACAGCACATGCTTTATAGTCAGTTTTTTTTGTTCCATTTTTACACAATATCGTGAAGTTGCATTACAGCTTGGCCTCATAGCTGTTTGAGTTGTGTTCCTCAGTCGCCACACAGAACAGATTCACTTTCATTTTAGTCAATAGTGCTGTGCACACAGATGCTCAAAGTGTGTGCTCAATCTACGTGGTGGAGGATATAAACAGACCCCCCGATACAGCTGTTGTGTTTTTTGGTGAAAGTGTGCTCATTTTCAAGTTGTGGTTGGCAACTAGTGGGGCCTCTTTTGGTTATTTAATAAATTGTTTAAGTGTACATTAGTCTTGGAAAAAAAAGAATCATGCAAGTTTTCCTTTTGTATCAAACAGTGAAAAAGTTGTAGCATGATGTGTTCAAGTTAGTTTGCCTTACTTTCTGATATTGATGCAAACGATATATCATGCAGGCCTCATTAGAAACCTGGCTATGATGCTCAAGGTTCACAGTGCAGTGTTGATGATAGTAGAAACACAGGCAGCCATCTAACTTATTCTTGGCCTGTATTCCTATATACTATATTGCACACTCATGAAAATATAATAACAACCAGCTAACAATGAAGGCGCAGTAGCTCCATTTCTCTTGTGTGGTAGTGATACATTGTTTCATGCTTTTATTTCTCCAGGGGTTGCACAGCTTGTAATAAACATAAAGGTTTATTACAATTTCAACATCAGATCCCCTGAAATAAACATTATTGATGTGAATAACACTTGTACTGTGAGATTACTGGAAAACTGTGTCTTGGTAGTGCAATAATGAACGAGTCATTATCAATTATATTTTCAGTAGACTGCATTAGATATCACACAAGCAAAACCTCAATAGTGTTCTCAGTCTCTTCTATCAAATTTAATGCAATTACATTCATTTAGTGGTGTAGTACTTATGTGCAGAAAACCATCAAGCGTTTAAAACCCTCAGTGCCCTTTCAGACTCTTGACATGCTATAAAAGTCATTTCAATGTCAAAATGAACATGCTCAGATGTTTTCATTAGCTCATTCATGCAAATATATTTTATTTAGTGTTCTTGTTTATTTATTTCCCAACAGAAATATGGGGAAACTTCAAACTTCAAAGAAAAAGGGCAGAGCCTCAGATTGTAATAAGCACTCAGCATTTGCCAGGGCTATAAACCCACTGACAGTCCTGCTACATCTGTTACATGCCTCTGTTTGTGTTTTTGTCTCTGTTCTAAAGTGGCGGTGAACAAAGATACAGATTAATTGTTAATAGTTTTGATGCTAACAGCCGAGTTCTGTTCGTCTAAGTATACTAAAAGGTTTTTTCCTGTTGCCCCGCCTTTCATATTCATCTCTATTCTTGTTTGCTTGTTTCTGACATTTCTTGGGCTCAAAGCCCTGTCTCCTCTGCCCTGGATGGCTAGCTGTGGGGCTGCTCCTGCAGCCACTTTCTTTCTCTCTCTCCACACTCTCATATTCTTAATCTCTTCATTGTAAACTAACTGAAGAAATAAGCAGTGGCTTATAGTAACACTGAATAACAGTGCTCTCTGGGTTAAGATGTTCCAACTGCTTGTTGCTTGAAACTGTTTTGGCCCTGACATCAAGATGCAATATTTGAAGATGGTTTGAATGGAGCAGAACAGAGAAGAGCCATCGTGGCGTCTGTGTGTGTGTGTGTGTGTGTGCGTGTGAGTGTGTGTATGTTTATGTGACAGAGAGGGAAGAGGGCAGAGGGTCATATAGGCTATATTTAGAGTTGCTCCTTGGTCCCCTTAAGAGATACACTGCTATGCATAGCGGTTGTTCTGTTTATAGGAGGACACTTGCTCTGTCTTTTCAGATGGCCACTGTCTGATTACATAAGGCCTTTGTCTTGGGACACACATGTTAGTCAAGTTCTGCAGATGTTAGCAATTTAGTGGCAGCATCTTCATTCAAGTCATGCTCATTGTGGTTACTTTTTCATTTTATATTTTTCCTCAAAACAACCACTAATACAGAAATTACTCAGATGATACAGCAAAAAAGGAAGTTAGATTATAGCCGGATATTTAAAACTTGTGCAACTTTTATGCTGTTGCTTCCATTTCAGCTAAAACCATTTCAAATATCAATGTTTCTGCAATACAGATATTTGAACACAGTATAAACTGTATGGACTCTACTACACTGCCCATAGCCACTGGTGACTGTTTTTTTAAGCCATGTATCCTCTACACATAGACTCAGTCAGTAATCCGGTTCAGTCAGTTAAAAAGCAAGAAAAACGTGGGGGATTGGAAGGGGCAGTAAGTTGATACAGTAGCAATGTAGCAACAAGTGAATGACAATGCGCTGCCTGTATTACATGCTTTGCATGCTAAGTATGCATGCAAAACATGCAATTAACAATTAATGCAACATGTATTGTGACTTTTCTTTCTGATCTCTAATTTCACATCATTTGATGGATTACAGAACTCAGAATTACCTTGTTTAAATGTATGCATTGATCAAAGCTGTGTGAAGTCAACCAACAATATCAATATATTGAAAATGGTGCAGGTTTTTGCCCTCAGTACAAATCTGTCATGACATTGTGCCTTTTAGAAACTGAAGTTGTTGCTGCTGTGACTGACACCTTGACATTGTACACTATGATCAGGACCATGACCTGCAACACTCCAAGTGCCTGTACAGAGACACAGGGAGAGCTATAGACTCTCTGACATTGACCATAAAAACTAGTGTGTTGCTCCAATGAATCACCAGCAGTAAAACCATATAGTCATAAAGTCTTTCCAGCTGTAAAAGGTACACCACTATATTCATGTTCCTCTTAGTAAGAAGATAAAATCTATTGACTTGTCAGACAAAAATTAACAGCAACATAAACACTTGAAGCTGCAATAGCAATTCAAAACTGGAAAACTGTTAAATTGATGTTGTTCATTTTCATCTGGCTGGTCACCGCTCAGCCACACTTTTGCTGCAGAGATAGCATCAACCTGTTGGACAAACAAGTGCTGCATGCAGCAGCGTTAGCATAAGGCTAATATATCACTATAAAATGATCTTAGAAAGAGGCCTGCGCCCTTGTGAGTTGGTAAAACAAACATATGAGTCCATGCAAAGTAAGAGTTTTGTTGAATATACGAGGCCAGATGTATAAAATGTTGATTATCTGTCCTTGTTCAGACTTTGTTGGGTTGAGACTAAATTACTGCCTTCAGTGTTTTTGGTTTTTTGAGCTGCCACTTCTGACGTCAGTAAAAATAGAGATAATTATTGTTGTGGTTAAATCACACCCCACTGGTTGCTATAGTCTTGGGAATGCTGGGTTCTGTGATATTCCAGTGCTACTGAATGAATCTTCTCTATTAATATAAGTCTGCACCAGTGGACTATGGGCTCTGATTTGCAAAAGTGTGCATTGCTACATTGTAGAAAAATATGCATATGACTCTTAAGAGCGTAGAGGCGTGTATTGCTTTCAATCAACCTTAATGTTTAATGTAATGCTTTGATACAGATTGATATCAGCTTGCTAAATTAGTTATGTTTTGATAAAACTGAATAGACAGAGTCAATGCCAAAATTTGATTGCAAATCTATTAGAAAAGCTAATAAATACAAAAAAGCCTTTAAGCTACAGTTAGAAAAGGCATCTATAATTATTCCAGAGAGAATTAGATATGCTGGCTATCAACCAACCAGAAACCGCTTTGCCAAAGTAAACTGAATGACCAGTTTGGATTTCCCTGAAAGCCTCTTGCCTCTCTTCCTGTTTCTAGATAATCAATTCAGACCAGCTGCATTAAGATTAGACTAATCCATCATGGCGGTCTGCATTATTTATCACCTGAATTCCCATTATGCATTTGGGGGGAAATGCCATGTTGTGTTCAAAGTTTGCCTCAGAGCACTAATGTATTATGGTACTGTATAAGGTTTACACCTTATACAGCTGCTATTTGTCATATTTGTCAGCCAAAAGGGACTATGTTGGCATATGTAAAGCCTAGTGCTTGAACAGAATGTTCATTATAAATATGCTATTCAAATGCATCTGAAAAACACAAGTTTCAATACTTTAAATGGGGTTGTGGTATTTGTTGTTCCCATGCAGCAGTGTTTCTCTCTGCTTGTGAAGATGTGGACGACATGTTGATGCAAATCTGCTTGTCTTCTCCTGGCACAGGATGACTCCTGCATGGAGGGATATACGTCCTCTGACACTTCCATGCCATGAGATAATAGAGCCCCGTTCAGTTCCTGATTGCATGCTGTCATCATGTAGCCCAGATCTGTTTCACAGTTTGATAAGGGGATTTGAGTGCAGGAAGGGACTGACTAAGCAGTCCCAGGTGGGATGACGTCCTTGTTCCTGCTGTCATGCCATGTCACATGGAATTTGTATTGTCAGAGTTTTGTATCTCTGTTCTATTTCAAGTCCAAAACATCAAATCATCACAACTCTGTGTACAGCCAATAACAAATCTAAGCTTTTGGATGTGTGATCCTGCATTGTAGCACAAACATGCAATTTAGATTATTTTTGGCAGTTAGCATTCTTTGTAATATTTATCTTCATGTGTGATTCATCTTTCTTGCATTGTTAGGGAAGAATTGAGGCAATAGTGGATCCTGCAGAGATAGTCTATATTTGACTCTATTTTCAATGGGTGTTAGCCTTAAAGTCATCCAATTGTATAGTTCCCTCTATAATTGTGTTAGCAAAAAATAATACAACTTTTTTCGTAAGTCTGTGCAATTGTGAGAACATTAATATCGTTACATTTATTCATGCTGATTATAAACAGTTTAAAACATAGTTATTAATTATATATTCCATTTCTGCACAACTGCTTTATGCCACTAAAATCTGCACAGTGCACCTTTAACTCAGAAAAACCCCATCTTGCATAACTTATTTTGTGTGAAAGTGACTGTGAAGGTGAACACTTAACAAGTACTGTTTTTCAATGCTTGGCCTTGTACAGAAACAAAAAATATTTTATGTGCTATATGTGTGTGTGTGTGTGTGTGTGTGTGTGTGTGTGTGTGTGTGTGTATTAATGCATGTTGAAGACATTTGTATGGACAGTGTGAACATGCAGAGTCAGATGAAGGAGACGACCGAGCCAGCCACTTTGTGTCATAATGTGTGCTCTGCGTTTGCTCGGAGACCTTTAGCTCCTGGAGGAGGAAGTGTTTGGCAGCTTGGTCATAATGGGCTCTGGTTGAGTGCGTGCAGACACAGCATGGTGAGCCAAAGTGGTCTACACTGTGTTTCCCCTTTTGGCTTGTCATGCATAGTTATAGTTAATATTTATTGTGGCTAGCTAGTTTTACGTGGCCTGATAATTGACAGGGCTAGCATATCTATCAAGGGGAATTATTTCCAGTTCTTTCATGATAGACAGCCAAGGAATACTGAGGCTATTTGACATTATTAAGACATATGGCATTGTAGTATCTTGTTTCTCAAGACTGTAAAAAAGGAAACTTCATCTAATTATCCAATGAATAAACGTTTTCTCAGAAGCTGAATTATGTCTTGGTATTGGAAAAATATGAAACAAATCCAAATTAAACGCAGCAACACTATTAAAAAAAGCCTTTAAACATTAGGCTTAGATTCTTGGCTCTGAAAAAAGTAGTTATGTACAGTACTTGAGCTCATATTAACACATATCCTATAGATCTACATTAACTTTGATAGCAAAACACTTGTCAGCTATAAATCTGTAAATCCATCACAAAGGAGACCAAGACACGATTTCTGCACTGACAGCACTCTGTCCTCTATAACATAATACAATGCAACCACAAACAATTTAGCTTTTCCAGTATGAGGCTTGACTCTGATGGAAAATCTTGCTTTCTTGCTGCTGCCATTATTATCATTATGTTGCACTTTGCCACCTACACATGAATGCAACAGCCTTCCTGAGTTGTTGTTGAAATGCTTTCAGGAAAGTGTAAGCGTAACTGAATTTGGAGGATGAGGCATGCTGAGCGGAAATGGTACTAAATGGAACTATTTTGGAGCATATTAAGATTAATGTGAATTCATAACTGGTGCTGATACTGTGTCAACACTGGGTGTACTTAAGTGTAACCAGTATAAATCCACTGTCAGCACACATTATCTCCGCAGATACACAGTGTCCTTTCAGGATGGACTAATTTGTTGAAGTTAGGTTAGTTTGACCTGTTGAACTGATCTCTGATGGCAGTCATGATGGTTTCTAAAATCATCCATTTAGATGATTAAAACCATGTCTATGGTTTCACTGTTAAATCTACTTTCAGATGGTTGATGATAATGTTTTGTAGGGTAGAATGGTATCATAGGTGCCCTAATGGGTGCTTAACTGTAGCTTTTACTTGAATGAATCACTCATTCAGCCTTTGTGAATGGGACCACCTGTTGCTCTGTAATTTGCTTGTAGGAAGTGTGCCCTCTTACTGGGATTAACTTTTTGGGCTGGATGTGAGCAGCAGGGAACAATCCTTCTCTGCACTTCTGAATCGATGCTGTAACATCGACAAGTCACAAATCCTGCATCTGTCTGCATGCAAAGTAAGCCTCTTGGATGGCAGCAGTGTCCCTACGCAGGATTGTCTGCCTTGCCATTTGACATAGTCCTCATGTTGGCCTTAGTAAAATAAAATCCTCACTTTTAGATTTGTCTTTATGTCAATGACTGGAGATCTTCAGAATTCCCCAGAGGGCACCATTCGCAGGGCTTTGGGGTCTCAGGATTTATTGATCAGTGTTGGCCTTTCATATCACTGTGATCTATAGATGCTGGTTGGACAGAGTTTGCATTTAATTAGTAGGATTACTCCAATCAGCCTTAAAAGGTGGTGTCGACATAAAGACGTGAAGAAAATTGAAAGTAGAGAATGTTTCTTCTCCTTCTGAAAATGAGATCCAGTAGCGTGTTAGGGAGCAAGGATGGAAAACAGGTGTAGAATGGAATGCCTTTACGTCTAGCTGACTTAAAACAATTTCAAAAATTCTAATTTTGTTTAGGGCACCTTAAAAGAGTGGTGATATATATGACCATTCAACAGCAATTCCCTGTCTTTTTGTTTGATGGCTGTATTGAGTTGTGTATGCATAAATATCGTATATTTTTTATTTTCCTATAAATATGGTGAAGTGAAATTGGGTCTCATGTCTCTGGGCATATCTCTGAACAAAATCTCACTTCCACCTTACCATTGTTGTCTTTGAAATTTGATCTTGGAAGCACAATTTAGAAACCTGTTGAAATGTTTCTGTTGTCCATTCTTTTCTATTTTATGTTAAAGTTGCTTTACTAAGCTGGTAAAAGTTGGTCTGGTGCAAGTGCCTCAAAAGCCTATTGCAATAATGACCTAGAGCAACTTTTGTCACATCCTTGGGGAGTTTGTGGATAGGAAAACCTGATGAGATTAAATTGGAAAAAAAACACGTTGTCTTTATGTGTGGTCTAACTGTTTAGCCAAGTACTTTCTCTATATGACATCAGTCATTTCTCTTTATTAAACAAGATACAGATTTAGACCTCGCCCCCCAGTACATTACAACATAGAAAAAGAAAAAAAAATCAGTTGCACCGAGGTCCCCCCATGGATTACAGAGTATACAGAATAATCCTGATAATGATAAGTTTCATTGGGCTCCGTCGTCTCTATCAGCACCAGTAGTTACAGCCATATCTGAGTCACTAAGCCTGTGTTACCAAATGCACAGTATGTTGGCCATTCTGCTGCATTAGTTTGCTAAACAAATACAGGGATATATAAACACTGATTGACACATAAACTCATGCAGAAGTATGCATGCAAATGCACATGTCCAGATCAGTTTTAAGTTATTAAAAGAGGCATTGAGGTCTGTATGACAACATCTGCTTTCTGATAATCAGCTTTGGCTGTAAACCTAATCCATACACAGAGCATATGACTTGTTTTGTTATTGTTGTTTTGTTATTATCGCATTTCATATAGCATCTACTTTGTTTCTTGTAAAATTGTTTCCCCTCTCTTTTTGACATGATTTCACCCATATGTAGCAGTCTAATGAAAGTGAAATAGATAAGCTGAAAATAAAAGGACATTATAGAAAGTTATGACTTAATGTAGGCCACTTCATCAGGTGGCCACATGAAAAACAGTACACAACAGGAAATTTGAATCCATACATTAGTTCACAACCAAGAGATGCATAGAACACTAATGCAAAATACACTTATTTCATTTAACATTAGTTAATAATTATTTATGGAAAATAACAGGGAGCATGGTGTTTTTCTTTCATCATTTCATTGTACTCATGCCTCAGTTGCAATGATGTGGAAACCTGTGTGAAAACAGCACTGAGGATCCAGTGAGCCTCTCTTTGGCTGCTGTGTTATTAAGCAGACTGATTGCATTCCAATCTAGACTCTGGTTTTCTGGTTTTAAATGCTTTCAATTCCACTACATGTAGCATTTGAAGTGAATCCATGCCAAACTGTGACTAAAGAAAAAAAAAACCCCAATTAAGACGAGTGAAGTATTTTTCACTCAGAAAGTATTTAGTTGTATTTAGTTAGTATTTTAGTTAGTATTTAGTGTGCCCTCTTTCTTTCTTTCTTTCTTTCTTTCTTTCTTTCTTTCTTTCTTTCTTTCTTTCTTTCTTTCTTTCTTTCTTTCTTTCTTTCTTTCTTTCTTTCTTTCTTTCTTTCTTTCTTTCTTTCTTTCTTTCTTTCTTTATCATTGTGTTTGTGTTTATACAGTTTCACCTGTATGGTTTTGTGAATCAGAGTTAACACTAGTTGTGAGATCATAGCCTCACTACTTTTTTCCAGCTGGCTTTTAACCATCATCATTATGTTTGGTTGTTTGTCCTTGCAGACACTGTATGATGCTATAATGGTGAACATTTTTTTTACCCCAGGCTTTATATTGTAGATGGAACTATATGTGCAACTTAAGTATGTTCAGATGCTTTTCTCCTCATTTTATTTTACCATATATTTCTTTTAACAATGCCCTAGCTCAAAACAAAATCACTACTTTATGTTTGGTGCTGTCAACTGACAACGACACATTAGTTAGAGCCTGTGTTATGAAAGCTATGATAATAATACTCAACACAGTGGCTTTAGATCACTAGAGCAAAATAGCTTGAAATATGATTACTTCTGGCTGTGCAGTACTGGCACATACAAGTAGGCTCTTATATAAGAAGTTCTTCCGTCAGGTTGAAGGTTGTGTATTGTATAATCTTGCAGGAATAGTGTCCTCATAAGCTTTTTAAAATTGAAATGAATGCAGCTTTTGTTGAATGCTAAAGTATTTCTCATTAGGTGGATCAGTAAGATCAGTTATGTTTTTGATAGAAGAAATAAATATTTTTTTCAATTACATATAAAGTCAGATGAATACAACATGGACAAGGACATGTCTTGAGATCCCCATGCACAAAAATTAAAGAGATGTTTTTTGTCCCACTCCTGCCTTGACTGTTTTGGTTTTTAGACCATACAGTTTCAGTCTCTGAACAATGAAACTCACCTCTACTCTCCCTGTTTCTTATATGTTTTCTTATCTCATAGTTGAACTCATCTCCATTTCTTATTATTGGTGAGTTTTTTGGAAGTGAAATGTTGCAGCAGATAAGTCTCAATTTTCTCATCAACATACATTTTATTGATGAGAACTTGCTTTTTTATTGAAAGTGAGTTTCTCAGATGGTATCCATCAAACTTCAACAGTTTCAATTCTGGCTGACCTGATTTAGTGCTTGCTGACTGCATTGCAAAGGGAATAATGCACAGTGGTACAAAATACTGCTTTTCTGAGATACATGTATTCAACTTAATAAAGGTTTACCTTCCAGAGGTGCACACCACTTTGGATACGGATCAGAATGCTTTTAAAACTGAGAGGGTTTGGTTAATCCATGGGGAGGTGCATCACCGAACATTACCAAGGATTAGAGAGGGATATTACTGTCTGAATGCATTAGAGGTGTATTAGATAGCTCCATGATGGAGCACAGACTAATGCACCAGACACTGAATTACGGCATAATCTGCATTTAATTGCCCTGAGTTTTGTTTTGATAATGGCATTATCTAATGGAAGAGCTCTAGAAGGGTTGCATGAAGAACAAAAGGCAGGGGAAATGGAACAGAAAGAGGCACAGTTACAGATGTGGGACTTTAACTTTAGGATGATTACACAGACTGCTGATTGGGTGAGATGTTTTTTTTTTTTTTTTTTTACCCTAGTTACACACAGATCTCTTTCATTACAACAATAGAAATTAAGGATGTACCGATCTGACTTGACATTTGTTCCTAACTCTCAATCAAATGACATTCACTCAAATAAAATGAAAAGTTATACCATGTGCCATTCTGAATTGCACACTGCACTGACAGGTTCTACTTTGTGGTAACTTTGACAGAAAAGCACAGGAATGAAGTAATGACATAATTCACACAAAACATATGCACAAGTGTAGAAAGGGATGTTTCCATAGAAGCAGGGTTAGATGCTATATATTTTTTTCCTTCTGATTATCAGTGTCAGCACATGATCTGATAATTACCTATGTGTCCATCATTGTGAATGTTAATTTAAGAAGAGAATGCGTTGCACCTATTCTATCCTATTAAATGTAATTGCAATGAAATGGTTCATGATCCAATAGCACTAGTTTAGTGTGAAATTAAAGTAACATTTGACCCTGCGAATGAAGAAATAATACCTTAATTTGCAGTTCTCTGAATGTTTAATTTGTCTTTGTTGATCCTTCACAATCCAGTGGCTCTCTGGTTTAAATCTAGTTGATCTGTCACACCAAGTTAACTTGTGTGTAATGTCTTGAAAATATGTGATGGACTTGT
The DNA here is from genome assembly GCA_024605115.1 of Rastrelliger brachysoma. Lineage (NCBI taxonomy): Eukaryota > Metazoa > Chordata > Actinopteri > Scombriformes > Scombridae > Rastrelliger > Rastrelliger brachysoma. The sequence continues at coordinate 11,099 of JANJYP010008699.1, read as the reverse complement.
GGGCTTTGCAGAAGTGATATTTGCCCACCACAACATGGTCTGTGTTGTCAATTTACACAAGATGGGATGGCTCAGATTCAAGATGGTCTTGAATGTCACAGGCTTAAATAGAAAAACCAGATGACCTAAAACTATGAGTTGGATCATTCTTCCAATCTTTCTAGTAAGGAAACAACATATTACTGGCAGCATTGATGAATTGCCAATTTACTGAGGTTCAGAGTTCAGATAGAGGAAACAGTTTGTGAAAGTTAACTGGAAAACTCAAATCAGAGAGAATATTATTTCATATATTCAGAATATAACTGGGACTCGTAATAATAACAATACACTTATAGAGCACTTTTCATACATGAGATATAGCTTAAGCGCTTAAATAAAAGTGCAACACATTGAAGCAAGGGCTGTTAGCATACATGGCATTGTCACTGTCAGGATCGACAGAAATATACAGCTCTGTTCTGTTCATCAGCATAATTATGAAAATTAAGCTAATATTCCCTGGTGATATCACCTAAAGGGAGCACATACAGTGGCAAAAAGGAGTGGACAAAGACATCTTCAAATCACGTTTTCCTGATACATGATCTCCAATAGTAACAAAAATTTTTAGATTTTTGAAAAGACTGCTCTTTTTTTAGGTTGACTATTATAGTTGTGAGTATTTGTAACAATTTGTGGTCAAATAGAAGACACACAGTTGGTAAAGAATTTTTCAAGTTTCCCAGGATTCAATAGTTGATTTACAGTTGTGTACAGTGCTCTGGAGTTGCTGCAATCTTCTCTTACCACCCTGGAGAATAAGGCTTTTCTTGTTGAGCATATAATAGAGTTTAAAGAGGCTATTTTACCCATGTACATATAATGTAGTGGATTAATAGTCCAGAATTTCACCATGTTCTTTCAGCTTCCCTCTTTGAGTTTATGAACAGAGGTTATTATCCAAGGTGGTGGTTTACTATGAGGTCTCTCTCTCACCTCTAACAGGGCAACAATATTCAGGATAATAATCAAATTGTTAAACGAATCAACCATCACATTTATTTTTTTTTTTTTTTTTTTAAAGATTTTTTTTGGCACAGACGCCTTTTATTGTAAAGTTGGTAGACAGGAAATGGGAGAGAAAGGGGGGGTAGGCATGCGGAGAAATGACGCTCCGGCCGGGATTCGAACCGGGGTCTGCCGCGTACATGGCATACGCTCTAACCACTGCGCCACCGAGCGAGCCAACCATCACATTTAATGAGCTATTACCAGATAGATAAGATTGGCTTATCAACAATTTAAGAGAATTTGAACTGTGCTACTGTCTCTATAAATCTGTCTATAAAGCTTGCGAACTATAACAGAGTCAACTGCATACATATTATGTGCTCTTAACCACGGGGCCACCTGCATGCCATGAACCATAACTTTTCTTGTACTTTTTTTATAGCCAAACATCTATCAAAACATACACAGAAGATCAGTTACAGCAATATTATTCACCAAGACATTAACAATGCCACAGCCTTTTGACATCACTGGGTCAAGGAAATTATCTTGATGATGGCTCCTTGATAAACTGAGTGAATTTTCTTGTGGGGTTTTGAATTCAACAGTCATGAAATCAGAGAGATCATGTTTGTGGATGTTGCCACCCGACTGCCCCGACCGTGACCCCAGTACCCCCCCAGAAGCGCCACGCAATGCACCGCCGACACGCCACTCACCAGCTGGCCAGCCCGACAGAGCCACCACAATACGCTGAACAGCCCCTGGAGAAGGGATCACCACCTTGACCACATAACTTTGGCAAACTAAAACTATTATGCACATCCAGCTGGCTGTATTCATTCAGCTTTAACCAGATCTCAGTTACGCGCATTAAATCAAAGTATTTCCAAGTAATAACATCTAATAATTTTAATAAAGTTTAGAATAAAAAACCTTATTCAAAATAGTCTTTACATTGAAAAGGGACATCCTAAACAAAGTATTACTGCAAGACGACATTCCATTTCTTAATTTATTTTTATTTTTAACTTCTTGTTCAAGTTCGAAAATATAGGAGCTGAATAAACAGTGGCTAGAAACTTGCACTCAATGCAAACAATGAAAACTTTACCTTCAGAGCCTGAAGCCTCTATCGCAAACCTATTTCAAAATGTGTTGCAGCTTTCCTTTCATTGTTGTTTGATGGTTGCCAAATTAACATTTATCAGTGCTAAATATTTCCATGATTTTCAAAGCACAAACTGAAGCACAGGTTTTAATAACATTTCTAAACTCTGATAGCGGGGTACATTTTTTCAGTCAGTTCAGTTTAACATGATAGAATCAACAATCCCTCAGTTGTCATAAACTGTATGAAACCTTTCTGTACAGCTGTATCTGCAAGATGATTGGCTGTAAGCTTCAGCTTTATTAAACAGGATATATCAATTGGTGCTGATAAGACTGTGTGTGTGGGCTCGCTCGGTGGCGCAGTGGTTGGAGCGTATGCCATGTGGAGCAGTGCTCTTGGGCGGAAGACCCCCGGTTCGAGTCCCGACCGAGGGCGTCCTTTCTCCGAGTGTCTGCCCCCTCTCTCTCTCCCATGTCCTGTCTACCAACTTTGCAGTGAAGGCGTCTGTGCCAAAAAAATCTTTAAAAAAAAAAAAAAAAAAAAAAAAGACTGTGTGTGTATGTGTTTGCAGACATAAAATTATGTTAATGGTTAGTAGTAGTAGTTAATCTTGCCATTTAAATCTATACAGATCCTCATATTGGACAGTGAATGATTCCAAGACCGTAATTAATATCTAATCTGGTTTTATTCCAGTCTAAATATACAAGTCTTCCTCTGGAGGTATCAGTTGCAAATCTTGCTGTTGGTCAGAGGATTACACTAAATCGTAGTGTCAATACTCAGCATTCTCGATTTGATCTGTCACAGTGGTATAGTATTTCAAGTAAAATGTTGGCTTTGGAGAATACAGCTGTTAGTCTCAGTATGTCTATAGAAAATTGGTTAAACAACTCACTTGGGGAAGAAAATTCCAACAGTTTTCACAGTATTGACCTTTTCTTTTGAGGTTTTGAGCTGAATCTGTGAAGTTTAAACATTTGTATCAGAAATGTGTGTCTTAAATTATTCAATCGTAATGTGACTTTAAACTTTTGATTTGATATGGCACAGAAAAAGTATTAAAATAATTACAAAACACTGATAATTAAGTGAAATGACACAGAAAACAGAAAAGTTATTGTACTGTTTATAAACCGTGTGCAAGTAGCTAAACCCGCCACTTCTGTAGAAAAGTATTTCACAATCCGTTTCTAAACAGCCCCCCTTGTTCCTAAATGGACTTGTAAATTGTTCTGTAAATAGATCATCTAAATGTCTGTTTAATCCTGCCACAGATTGCAAAGTGCTTTATAATCCAAGTCCAAATGAGACTTGAGTGACTTTAAGCCGATATAGTATTGTAAACATAAAAAAACAATGCTTTTCTCTCAATAGATGTCTGCAGGGTGTTTGGAAAAAATGTTTAAAACTTATCAACATGCTCATCTCTAATACTACTTTGGCGGCAGTAAAAGTGGTGAAAGTGTTTTGGACATAAATGGGAATAATAATCATGTCATGTCCCTGTTCTGTCCTGACATTTCAATGAACTGGAAGGGTTCAGCAGATTCAACCGAAAACCTCTTTAAGTTCTTAAAGTGATTCATAGAATTTAATGAATGCAGGTGGTTTAGCCAAGCCATTAATACAAAACATGACAAACTTGTCCTGTGACTGGCTAAGAGGATAGTAGGCTGTCAGATGGCGTATATAGAGACTTATCACAGAAAAACATGGAACAATGATGCTCATGGGTGACAGCGATTGCCAAATGTGAATAGTCAAACAATAAACTGCGGCAGTTATATTGCAGAGATTTCTTTCAAACAGCAATCACTATCCATCCTCAGTGAATTCTACCCTCCACTGCACTGAACCTCCACTGCACTGCACTTCTCCACTGCACTGAACCATCCATCAAGACTGATTCTGCTTCAGGGAAAATTATACTTGAAGGCGTGAACACTGATTCTAAAAGGTTTTTACTGAAAGGTTATCAGAAGAAGTTTGTTTGAACTCTTATGCATATGTGTCCAGTATGTATTGAAATGCACTAAGATGCCTTAACAACTTAAACACATGAGAATTTTTCTATTTAAGAAAAGACTGTAGACATCTGAAACCCATTTGCCTTGCTTTGTAGAGCGAAAAACATCTTGTTCTTACACAGCTTATGTGCCCCTTCATGTGTGATAACAACGTGAAATGCATCACGCTTAACTTAAGCTACAGAGTCTGCGGTTGAAACTTAGAAAAAAAATATGAAACTCATGCATGATCCATTTATGTGTATGGCTCATGATACATATCATGATGTAGCACAATTTTGTAAATTCAGTAAAATATTTTTAGACTTAGCTGGTTAGGGTCTTTCTCATGTTTGGCATTGCTCTGTGTTTATATTTACTGAGCTCCTTGACTTCATGTAAATTGCATCTATGTCCATAATGTAGAAGAATGCAAAGTGAATCCAAATGATGAAAAATATTTCTGGTGTGGACACATTTGTGATGTCAAAGCAGGCGTTTAGAGTAGTTTTTAAATACCTTTTCTTGTTCTGGGATACAAATTTTATAGTCCCACCAACAGCTGGCTTAACTGCACATCAGCCTTCACATAGACACTGTGGTTTATCCATCTAACTAGGACTTATTTTTCACCCTTATAATCTTTACAGTTTATCAGCCTTGTTGTACCTCGCACATAAAGGACTGCTCTGCTCTTACACTCCATTATACTGTGTGATTCCTTGGTAACATCATGGATTAACCCTGATATTCAAGCAGTCTTAGTGACAAGTGGATATATATAAATGTAAACAATGGCCTAAAAGTTATTGTATAACACCAAATGCAATATGTATGTTGGCAGTGATTTACTGTGACATAACAGGGTTTATTTGAACATTTTTCTTATTGTTCCAGACACTTTCGTTTAGATGGATCACTGTTTCACAGTAGGTGCCCCTTTGACAACCCTGGATTGCATAGCATTTGTCTTGTGTTATGGGCTCACTGAAAAGCAAACAAACCCCCAAAGCCATATCAGCGAACTTGTTGTTATCCACATTTGGAGTCAGTAACAATGCTGAAATCTTCAGGATAAATGTAATAGTTGGCCTTTAGGGATGAGTCAGTGGATATACAATGTGAAGGGAAAAAGGTATTAGCAGTATCTGTCAGAACTCTGGTTAGAGAAGATCTGAAAACTCCTGGGTTTCACAAAGTGGACAGCAATGTGTGTCTTTGAGCTAAACTACAGTGTCTTGCCGTTTCTGTTGTTTACTGTCTGTATGACTATATAATCCATGTTTTTAATCCCCACTATTGAGGATTAAGGTTGATGGAGTACATTGTTGTGACCTGAACAACGTTCTTTGGGGTGAGGAAGATTTAGTTAGTAAAACACATCTGGAGATTGGCAGGGTGCTAGACGCTAGGGTGGTCACGTTACAAATGCCAAATGCGTCATAATACAGATTCAAGGTCTGTGTATCATTTGTTCATTTCAGCTGCCACATGTTTGACAATGTAAAGTGATGCTTCATGTTTTTATTGGTTAGAAGAGAAGCACTGCCTAGACTGTGACTAGCTTTTCATACTAAACATAAATGCATTAATTTATTAAGTGTCCTTCTGCTCTCAGACATAATTTTCGGGGCTCAATAATCACTACATTTCAATAAATATGAATGTATTAACAGGACTGCTCTCTATAAGTGCCATGTGAGTCTGTTAGGCAGTCATTCATAAATTCATGCCAAAATAGCACATCATATTTATGAAATAAACCTACTGTCCAGATCCAGATACCACTATATTAATGCCTCAGACGAATTAACGTTATTTTACACATACAGGCAACCTTATCTTTAACAGTGGTCTTACCATTCACAGGTAGAACCCAAAATATTTCCACATACGGCTTTCACACAGTTTTCTTATGTATGAATATTGGGTTGCAGGACTGTTTTTTAGCCCGTTGTTTAACCTAATAAGGTTTTTCAGTGGGTGGTTGTAATAGTACTATAGGCCAGGACAGTATGAGACTGTGAATATTACCCGAAAAGGCACTTGTTATCGAAACAAGCTCATTAAATCCACTTTTCTTTCACACACCTGCCAATCTGACTAAGCTTTTACCATAACACACTCAGACCGTGACATTACACACCTACGATCTTTCCTTCTCTCATTTTCTGCTAATGAGAGGAAGTGAATTGTAATGAAATAACCACTTTTGCAAATAAGCATTTGGATCCACATTAATACAGCATAGCATCCCAAGTTTACATCTACATGAAAAAGATTTCTGTTCACATCGATGTATTGTTTGTACTTTTTTTTTTTAACTGATGTTGTATCATGTAGGATTTTTCCTTGGAAACAGGTATAAAACACCTGTTTGTCAGAGAAGCAAATGTAAAAGATGGTCAGTAAGGTTCAGTATAAAATATGTAATGTTTAAAAAAAAAAAAAATCACATTTTTGTTTTTTTTTAATGAAAAACTATCAGTGTCAAGTTTAAGTTTATTATTTAACTTATTTACAAATTCTCATAGGCAATGATAAGACATCTTATTTTTTTAGTGCTTTTTATATGTGTGCACAGGATGGCTTCTTGATTTTTGCCACTGTAGCTTCATGACAGCTGGTTACAGGTTGCACAGACCACAGTGTTATGCAATTGAAACATGATTCCCATTTTGAGATAATGTTCTTGTGTCATCCACTTAGTTTAAATCTCTGTGGGTAAGGAGGAATGCCTCCATAAATATACAACAGGGATAACTGGAATTTGTTTTTCTACCTCCCCTCTGGCTGTGATTTCAGATCAGTATATTTCCAAGCCAACCAAAACACTCCCAAGATATAGTCCTTGGAAATTATCCACACTACACTATGTATTTCGGGTCTTAATACTGTACTATCATGAGGAAATATCTCTGATCAAATGTTGTCAAGCTTTCTTGCTCTGGCATGGAGTTTGAGTTAAAAAAACAGGATATTTTATAAACTGTCTTGCAAGTAAACCTCACATTAAGTTTTGATGATTTTTCTTTGCTTCACATTGTTTGTTTTTGTTCATACAAAAAGTCACCAGTCAAATAATTAGACATTACTCTCTGTTCATATTGCTTTCTCCTCCATTTTGTAATATTTCTAACCTGTCTTCTGCTGCTTTTTTTAGGCACACATAGTTGAACCATGTCCTAATAATAACCCTTATAATTTTATTTTCTGGGGCCATTGATCTGTGAAAAATCATAGCCCATGGCTTGTTCCTTCGGCTCTAGTGCGCTCGTTTTTAGGGCAATCAGACATCAGACATTTTAGCCCCTTACAAGTTCCTGATGATCAAGAGAATGTAAAAAGTGCATAAGTGGATGAAGAAGGAAAACCGAATCAAAATTTATGCCATGGCCCATGATTTGCAAAACCATAAAGCTTCTTTGGCTTATCTTCTATATACTTTGTACTGCAGTTTATTCATGTGTGAGGTTCTCTTTATTGTTTGAGAAATTATGGGTCCTATGCAGTCTGATCAGTCTAAGATCTCAAGGTAAGGCAAGATAATGACACTTTCACATACTTGATGTTTCATGGTGGATCATTTAGCACAGGTGAAAATATGTGTAGACACAACGGTAGGATGTGTGTGTGAGAAAGAAAATCGGAAATTTCAGGGAAAATCAAAAAGTTGAATTACTGAGAAAGTTGAGGCATTTGTGTCACTCAGTTCTCAGCTCTGACAGAGAACAACTCTGACTTGTGACAAATTACTCCTTAACCATAGATAAGCTTATGGTTTTCACTGGCATGTATTTTATAGTTCTGATTCACAGCCATGTCTTTTTCATATTGTTGGTGAAGCTTCACAGATAGCATAGATAGTAGATTGCTTTAATTATAGATTTGGTTGGCATCCATCCATCTCCACCACTGCTGTTGTTCCTTGTGATAATACTCCTTGTTGAAATACTTTTTCTAAACTCTCAAAATTATTATGGAATAAGAGGTGTTTGGTTAAATTATGACACCAGACAACTTCATGTACTCACCTTGTAACGACAAAGGAAGCACTTTTCAAATTATTGTATTGGAAAAGTGCTATTGTATAGTGCATCTATCTGCAGTATATCTTGTCATTGCCCAGTATTGATATAAAGAGGGCTGGATTTGCAAGTTTGTTGTGATCTTTGGCAGTCTTAATGTTGCATCCATTCAGTTTTATGAACATTCAAGACCTAGGGCTTGTTCATGTATTAAGGGAATGGCCTGGGCAGAACAGCAGACATGGATAGTGACATGTCAGAAATATAATTACCTGCATGTGGTCTTAAACAGGTGAGTGATGTGAATGTTGCTTACGTAAGGTTAACAGATGGGGCTAATATCACAGTTAGCATCGGTGATTATGAGTTGAAAGGCAGATTTATTTACTTTTTAATCAGAGGCTCTAATTACTTTAAGGTGGAGAGGTCATTAAATATGTTCAGTCTGTACTTTTTAAAATAATGAACAATAGCAAAAGTTGGCAATACTAATAATAGAGCAGTTTCTTAATATGTACTAAATTGCACATAAGGTAGGTACAAAATATTCCTCAGTTACCCTGCCACATAACTAAGAAGACCAAATAGCCTAGGGCAATTTATATTTGCTATTCACATTGTGTTCACACATTCCTATAAGTTGTATAGCAGGTACTTCAAGTCTATCTAGTGGAACAACAATTACATATACCTTTTCTGCTTTTAAATGCATGTTTGTAGAATGAAACAATGAAATAGAGGAATGGAGACAGATATTAATAAAGGCATATGGAAAAGAAATGCTTGCCAACAGCCAGAAGGCCAGCAAAACTCTTGACAAGTCTTTCTTGATGTGGCAGTAACAGCATCATCATATCTTTGAAACTGATAATATGATGATAACAATCAAGAGGATAATAATAAGATTATGGCTGCAAGTTTGGGGTCTAAGAAGAATGAAAACAATACCTGTGAAAATACAAACTCTTCCGGCCACACAACATTAAATCATGGACTACCTCATTGCTCCTCTCAGTGTGTAATTCATCCAGTGTGTCAAATAAATCTGCACCTATTTTATACAGTGGCCAACCCTGAACTCACTAAGAGTGCACAGCTATCAGATCTCATTAGCTGAACATCTCCTCTGCAGCTAAACGAATCCTCAAGGCAGCATCTTGAGCTGCGGCACTAATTTAACTAAACGCTCAAACATTCTTGAGCAAACAATTTTATTCAGAGAAGATAAAACTCGGATGACTGCATATTTTTTTTTGCATTTGATTGCAGTTACATGAAGAAGTAAAGACAATTTGGCTAAGTTGATGGAATTTAGTTTGAGGGCAGAAAATCAGTAAGGTTGTGAGGAAACCAGATAAATCAACAGCAATGATGACTCACCAGGTATCTAGTTATGCACAAGCCACTGATTTGGACCAGTCAGTGTCATTTGAAGGACTGTTAACAGTTGGTGACAAGCTCTAGGTGTGATGACAGTGAGAAGAGACAGTTCATTTGAGAGCAATAATGACACCTCCAGTAGGGGTTAATATCAATGCTACTATAGCATCAGTTATATCAAAACTGTGGAGGATTTATTTCATTCCACAGCCACACTGATTTGCTTGCAAGTTTTGCAAAATTCTTCAGACTGCAGCTTGTTGATCTGATTGTTAGAAGTTAGTCATGATAGACTGTAATAGACAGAGACAGATGGTTCATCAAGTCATCTGCTAAGTATTTTTGAAAGCGTCTGCACTTTTCCAAACAGTTCAAAATGAAGACTTCTGAGATGACTATGTAAAACAAATCATCTTGTGCAGAAGGTTAAGAAATTGTTATCTTATACAAAGTTAGACAGCATGTTGGTATAACACTTCTCATGTGATGAAATTCACTGAAGCTGTACATGAGCACCACTCATCCCCAAACATCCTTGCCTTCCTCTTCTTTCCCCATCCTCCATTTAAACATGAAACAAACACATGCACTTCATCTCTTTTACTGCCACAGCTAATGACTCGATGTCACAATCACAAACCTATAGCCTGTGCACACATCCTTACATTGACAGGCACAGTGCAGTTTTGCATATATGCTGTTGTTGCTTCTGTCCTTCTAAGGTGATGTAACATAGCAGCCTCCATGGAAGAGTATCTGCTGTCTATGGCGATAAAAAGAGCTTATTATAAGTTAATGAACATCTTTATTTTCTTGTGATTATACACTAATTAAAACATACTGAGGAATATTATATTCTGTTTCTGTCAAGCTCATTCTGCTAGATACCACTAAATTCTGCACACTGCCCCTTTAATGAGATTGAACATTTTTTCTGCCTTGGGGGACATGGATGGGTGGTACACAATACAAGAAGTAGCAGTGAAATGGTAGCAGATTAAGGGAGTATAAGAATGGTGGCCTTTTTTATTTTTACCAGGCATCTTGGGCTTTGAAAATACCTGCTATATTGTGAGATTTTTATGGTGCCTCTCCTTTCCGAAATGAACTTTGCTCAGGGAGGTGGAGGGGTGATAATGATGTGTTGTCTGTGTGTATTTATGTGTGTGCAAGCAGGAAAAGGTCAATGCACAGTGACTAATAGAACAGGTTTGTTCAGTGGTATACTTCCTTATTGCAAAGACTACTTTATGACAGATGAAAGGATATGCTTGGACTCACTCGCTCACTTGCTCTGTCANAGACTACTTTATGACAGATGAAAGGATATGCTTGGACTCACTTGCTCTGTCACTCTCTCACTCTCTAGCTCTCTACATATGTGAACATGCTACATTGACAGTTGCACACTTGGAGCCAAGTCTTTCCACATGGTCCAAGTTGAGGTACAACAAAAGCCGCTTTCAGACATAACACCCGGGCATTAATCAGACTATGCACGGATATTGCATGGCACAGATCATTCACACAAGAGCCTTAAAAACTCAGCTCGGGTAAGAGTATTCACACTACACC
>JANJYP010008698.1:0-12203 GCA_024605115.1 Rastrelliger brachysoma | reverse complement strand
AACGAAGTATTTGTACTTCGTTACTTCCCATCTCTGCAACCGGGTCAGGTATAACATGAGTTCATTAAGTATCCTTGGCTAATGCAGAAAGCTTCATGTCCTTGTACATGATTTAACAGGGCATCCTTTGCTGCTGATCAAAGAGCAGGATTAAGTCATTTGAAACAAGTGATCCCAGAGCTTTGCATGATCACTTGTGATCAGTAGAGCAGATCATACTCTGTAATGTCATCGCATGCATTGTGCTTATAGATAATTCTTTTCTCGGTCTCTCTGTTGTGTGCCTGCGCTTGTAGATAATTAGAAATTGAGGGGAATAAAGAAAGATCATGACGATAGGATGAACTGCACAGGACTGCTTCTTTGTCAATTGTCTGTGCACTGGGCCATCTACACTCTATAGCTTGAAACCTTTGATCTAGGAACAGAGAGCTGGCAGACGACTGTGAAGTTCTGCCTGAGCATTAATGAGATGAGTGGCAAATGGAAAACCTGACAAACACTTTGACCCCCGTCGCAGTTTTAACTTATTTTGCTGTCATCTTAATCTGGTCAGAGGTTTAAGTTGTGAGAAATAGATCAAAAAATAAAGTGCTCTTTGAATTATTCATGAAGTGCAAAACAATGCTGTTAACAAGAGAGCACGGGAGGAAAAGGGTAGCGCAACAGGAGTGAGAGCGCTTGTATGATCGATCAATAACTCACTTTAACAGATAGTAAACCAAGAGTCTGCCGCTGCAGTCTTAATTAACAGAGCAGGGTAGCTTACAAAAAGCAAGGAGTGTAGAAAGTTCTTATTAGTACAAATAATGAACAGAGAGACAAATACATGCTGTTAAAGGTTATGTATAGTGTGATCAGTGACCGTAAGTGCATAATTTACAGCACCTTATTTAACAGCAGTATTAAAAAGGTCCTCGTGCATGTAACAAATCCTGGTTTTTGGACATTTTTTAACACACTGATAAAAAAAAATTGTTGCAACTGCCCTTTTAAGATCAAACTCTGTTCTAAATTTAAAAAACTTCTCTTTTAACGAGGACATAAAGAATGAGAAAAGAAATTGCAAAAAAGAAGAAAAAAAAAAAAACATCCAATTTTTTGAACAGTCTTGAAAATTGTGCAAGGTTTCAATTTTGTAATGGCTCTTGCTCTAATTTCATTATACATTAAGTTAGGCTCTACCTACTCCTTTAAAGCCTCCGCCCCCCAGGGCCCACTTGGCTGCTAAGCACTTTCGAAAATATGGAGGGATAATTACAGCAGCAAAAGACTAAACAAGGACTGGCTTGGAAAAAAAACCAAAAAAAACCCAAAACATTAATGAAGCCTGTAAATATTTGACAGTTATCTTAAAGGCTAATTCCGAGCAAGGGAGAGAAATAGAGCAAACCATTAGGCATGCATTGTGTACAAGCCTTATTGTCCTGTTATAGGTCCTATTTCTAAGCACTAAGTCAATAAAAATCAGGACTATGATTATACCATATGCCCCAACACAAGAGGTCAGTCATCTGAGATCTGAGTGGTACAACTTGTGGAATAATTTACCTGCGAGTGTGTGTGAGCATATTACGTAGATCCAGATGAAACGGGTCAATATCAATTTAATGTTTGAAAATGGATCAATTGATCCAAACATTCAGTGCAGTGACCCAGTACCTTAATGCTTCAAGGCATTCAAGGTCTCAGAATGAAATCAGAGAGGGAGTCGATGCGTGTGTGTTTTAGCTATAAATATTTTTTTTCTGCAGCTCTCCGCCTGTCAGAAAAGTTTATGATGGCTTCTAATCCGTGTTGAAACCCACATTCTTACCTCTGATGTGGTGCACCAAAAGTTAATTTTTCCAACAGAATAAGAGTTCATATCAAATTAGCCAGATCTGACATTAAAGACTCACATTAAAACATTGACATTTCGCTGAGTGTGATCCAACACTGAAAGCACAGGATATGTGAATGTCAGCTCACTCTGAATGTCTTAACATGTCCCAGACTGATATAAGATCAGTCAGGACTTGAGCACTGGCCAAAGAAAAGGCTGTTTCCTGTCACATGGTGGAGGCAGCTCACAAAAACCATTTGTTTTGATTTAAAGCTATTCAACAGATAATAGAAAAGAGAAATGCAGCAAAAGACATTCTCTAGAAACAAAACCCCTGTCCTGTATAAAGGATGTGCTTGTGAAAATAGTGAAGGTCGATCTTTGACTGACTTGACTCTTGACATTGAAACACCTCCATGCTGCCTTTGAAAGCAGAGGATCGTACTGTGCCAGGTCTACAGTATGGAAAATATCAAATTAAAGAGTGTGCTGAATTACTCATGCGCCATACATAAGCAGAGGGGGGGAAACAATATGTAGTTGGAGTTGAAGGATGAATAATTTCCAAACACAATCTATGTTTAAAGTTAAAGAACGGACTTGGCTCTGCTCAGCTCTGCAGACTGATGCCACGGGCGGTCAGTCACATATGTTGTCATTCATTCCCACATGCTGAATGGGAAAGTCATTCAATTTCAGTTATTAAAGACCCAAAGAACCAGAGGCTGGCATTGCAGCACTTTGAGGAGGGGTTTTCCCCCAGTAAAGTTTCTGCTAACTGTGGATTTGAACTTTAAAGGATGTTCTTACAGCATTTATTTTACAGATGTTTTGTCATTGGTAAAATGCTGGTGCTTCTAGAATTCCTGTACAGCTTTTTTTTTTAATCCATAGAGGTGAATTAAATAAGTACAGCATCAACTTTAAAGATTTTTTTCCCCAGCCACCCTCTTGGGTCAATATCATACCTATTTGTATTGTTGAGCCTACACTGTTGAGCCTACACTGTACACAGTGGGACTAAACAGTTTCCTTCTCTCATCATTAGCATCGCTTAGTTATTGTTCAAAGTAGGGATGTCAACAGTTAACTGTTAATTGGTCACATTATGGATAAAGTACCACTGTAAAACTGACTCCTACAGTCTGTCTGCCATAAAAGTGTTTCATTAATCTAGTTTAGCCTGCGGGAGGTTCTGAAGTCTCCACCTCAGAGGATATAAATTCATGATGAGTGAAAATGAATATGTCAAGCTGCCAAATACCACAGCAGGAAAAATATGTTTCAATGTACATATGAAGGCGTGTTGACTGTTGTTGTAAGACAGACTTGAAAACTGCTAAACTACCCTTTAATATTCAGAAATGTCTTGGATGAAAGGAATTGTGAGATTAAAATGAGTATGGCACCAAATAACACATTTTAAAATAAAATAAATAAAAACACTTTAAAATACCAGCATGACTACAACACAACCTATTTACAATTATAACTATTTACACGGAGTGGGAGGTTGGAATTAGAAGATATTTAAAACATACAAATACATTTCACTTTCAGGGTTTCAACCTACCACACAATAGTAAGAACTATCCCACAGTTCTCTGACTGCTTTTTACCTCCATTAGTTCCTTACAGAATGGGACCCTGTGCCTCTTAGTAGAATCCATTATCACATAGTTCACCACATGAGAAGAGTCAGAAAAAATCATAATGGTCTGCCGAATAGTNTTCCCTGCCAACTTTACCAAACTTAGAACTTCAGCTCCGAGTTTGACCACTTTGCAAAGCAGCTGGGAACATCGTAACGAAGGAAGGACTCGACAGACTCTTTATGTAACTCTCTACATGTGCTGACTAACATTACTTTGTGCGGAGAATGGGGGTTAGATGGAGCGACAGCACAACAGGAAAGCTGAGCATCCACCAGTGTGACACCAGACTAGCAGTGCCATCTCCATGTAAACGCTCCAGGGAAAGCTTTACTTAAGAAGAGCAGGGCAACGTAATCAGACCCTGAGTCTGTGATTAATGTTGCTCATCTGTCTCCAGGCTCGTACAGCTCGGTGCAACTCAGCACAGCTCACCCAAGATGCTGTTTACTACGCACCAGTTTGCCCGCAGCCATGGAAATAACTTGAATCCATTCCACCTTGAAGAGCCATGAGATCTAGAAGACGCTAATATCCAACAAACTGTGAAAAACAGCCACAAAAAACAAACTGCATGATTCCTGACTGTACTTAATGCTTAAGCTTTGTGCATTGTGGCTTTTATCAGTGGCTAGGAGGATGTTTTGTTCCATTTCATCAGCTCACCTTTCAAACGACTTGTGTTAGAAAGCAAAAGAAGTCTTACAGGCAATCCGACTCTAGTTTAACTGCCCCTCAACTGGAGCGAGGCTGAGCAAAGGATAGATTTATGAAGCCTGCCAAGCGTCTTCCAGTGCTAACATCATCAAAAGTACCTCCCTACCTGTCGGCACTACTGTATTAATGAGCTATTAGGTGTTTGTGTGTAAACAGTTTACAGTGTTGGCTTATTTACCGCATGCTCAGGGAAAAGTGCATCTGGGTTGGGAGCCTCCTCTCGCTAGGGAACCCATCCATCTGCTGCCACTGCTGCGCTATTCATTCCACCACTTGGACAGATTTACACAAACCTTTTGTCGTTAGTCTGACATGTCTATTTATTATGGGAAACACTTTTAAAACAAGAGAACTGCACACAGTGTTGTCCCCTACTTCTCTGCGTCCAATTTACAAACTCTTTAAGTGGATTTTAAATCAGCGCCAGCTATGCATGTTCTTCAGATATGTCCTTTGAAAATAAATTTCTGCATACTGGATCAATACCAACAATTCTATTACGAGTCCGCATACATAGTCGATGTGCGGAGTCAATAGTGCACTCTACATGTGCTGAGCATTTAACAGCAGGTTTGACAACTGTGATGCTCAGTTGAGGTGGTGTGTGGACAGCCTAGAGAAAACTGTGTCGGTAAGATCACTCAGCTCTCTGTTGAAGAAGTTTTTTACAAGAACAGCATCATTCTTTTAATTCAGCCTTCAAAGAATAACCGAGTAATCTCACGTAGGCACTCTGTGACTCTGCATGCATGTCGAATGGCTGTGGAGTCAATCGCATACACAACAGGAGTCTCACACCAATTAAGTCAATTGCTTGTTTCTGAGTTATGTCAGTGCTCATATGTACAACTCCATTAACATCCAGCCTTCACAGCTCCTAATTCAAGATCATGTCACATATTATTATTATTATGGAAATGTCGCAGATTAATGAATGACTTATTAGAAGACACGTTAAGCTTTTGGTTGTTCTATAAGCTTCTTTATCTCTTACCGAAGTCTTTGTGGGATGACATCCAGCCAATCTCCTTAATGGACACAATAGCCAACAAACCAGAGCCAACGAAGGAGCCAATCCCAGAGAAAAAGAAGAAGAGACCCATGATGGCACTCTGCATGGACTTCGGGGCAGCAGAATAGGCAAACTCCAGACCTGTAGCAAAGAGAGTAAGTAGATACTTTGGTGAATTCTTTGTGCAAAATGTGAGACATAAACCTGATAACAACTTACATACTGTGAACTGAGGCAAATAAAAGAGAAAGCTGGTGTAATGTAGCTCGTTTTAAGCTTAGACTTACTTCAACTGAACACATATTGTTTGTAATAGTGGAGCAAACACTGTCTGTTTTGTACATGTATGAAAACATGTTGGATTTTGTTAACCATGACTGTTTTCCTGTTAATACAATGTATGTAAGACCACAAGGCTTCTTCAGCAGCTGCTTGGCAGTGAATTCCCCGAGGTGGCACTGGCCTGTTGTGCCATTGTTGGGTATCTAGCCTGCTATGCACTGGTCTCAAAAAAACAGTTATTTCTAGAAAATACATCACTTGGTATTTACGGTGTCGTGAATGAATAGAAAAGGACTGAAAAATGGGCAAGGGACCTAAGAGAAAAAAGATGTGGGGGATGAGGGGAAAAAAAAAAAACATAAAATCTGTGTCTTTTTTTTTTGCCTAGTGATCTGTCTGCCTGCAAGCGGACATTGATAATTTCATGGCACCTCAAACATGTGATTTTTCAAATGAAGCCCTATAGCTACATCTGTCAGGAGAGATTAGAAGGCTGCGGTTAAATACGTTTGCCTTTTAAGACCTTCCTTGGAGGGGGACATAGCACAAATTAATGTGACGAACAGTTTCCTTACAGATACCTGTGCTAGTTCTTCTTCTAAAAAAAAAAAAAAAGAAGCAGCACATGAAAAAGGCATGAGGTAAAAGTATAGCAAATACAAGGTTATTACTCAATGGAAAACATGACTGACCTTTCCAGAAGTTCACAACAATATATTTGTTTATATCCTAAGGTAACCTTTTGATAGCAACAAACGCTGGTCAATAGCTGTGCATATCACAGGAGACTGCAAAGGTTGGTGAGGCTTCTAAGCTACAACTCTGCATAGCAAAGGGAACAGCACGGACCACCATTGCAACATGATGTTAAATCAAGCCCTTGTCTGTCTGTGACAACAATAATTCCTTCATGGCTCCACCAACAGTTTGACTTTTCTCAACCAAAAAGCAAAATTACTAGAGAAAAATTTCTGGATTTAAAAATTACATTTCTTTTTTTCAAGGGTGGTGTTAGAGGGGTGCTTGTACATTCTTAATTAGCCTTTAACATTTTCAAAAGAGTAAAATGTTATTAAAAACACTACAGGGGGTCATATGAGTTTTTTCTAATCCCCACAGCCTGAAAACAAATACTCTTGGGTTCAGTAGGAGCAAAGAATTACTCTTGGTCCTACAAAACTGGGGACCTAGTGAAGAAGTTTAATGCTGCCAGAGATTTTAAACAGATTTATTCAAACAGAAAAGGACTAAGGGGAAATATTCCTCTTTACCAGACATATGTCATAATTCTGTCAGCCAAATTTCCTTGCAGTGAACCCTGTGGGATAGTATAAAGGGAGAGAAGAGAGTACGTTTATTTTAAGGATCCCTATAGCTCTGTTCTGTGTGGATTTGACTTTCATAGGGACCTGATTGGCTTTGTGTGAATTCCGCTGTCTTATGGAGTTCTGTTAAAACACTTTATTATACCTGAGCTTATTACACAAATCAGTATCCATGCATTTTAAACTTAAAGAAGATAAATGTACATTCATTAAACCCTGGAATGACTGCATGGCCTCGACAATTCTTACACTACAGCCAGAAAAAAAAAAAGTCTTAAATATTGATGGCTCAATCTTCGCTGTTGATATAGAAATAAAGCAAATGTTATATCGATGAGTCCACAACAACATAAGCTGTAGTAATAGGAGAATGACTCAATCATCGCCAGAGGCCTTAAACTCAAATCACTAAGATAATTGAGGCTTTAAGCTGTGACCCTGATGCAGAGGAAAAGTAAAAAAAAAAAAAAAAAAAGACAGACACAAAACAGACAGATAAACAGAATACACAGAATATGTATGAGTATGTTCTAGATCACACTCAGTGCTTTTCTCTCAAAGCCTTCTTTTAATAAAAAAGAATATCGTTGCTGTTGTTTCTATTCTTGTCATACATTTTGGAGTCAGGATTTGATACATTAGAGCAATTTCTCACTTTGTCACATTATTGCATTAGTACAGCAATATGTCCTTATTTCTACTGGCTTTTAATGGAATGGCATTTTCTCTTGAGGTCAGGGCTCACAAAAATAAGAGAGCTGGCTTGTTGAGCAGTTTTTGGAAAGTATCAAAAAAGAAGTTTGCAGCTGTCAGTTACAGCATGAACTATTCTGACCTGCTGCTGCTTTGATTCAATGCTTTACTTATAAATCATTTTCTGACAAAGAACAGGGAGTCTATTTCTCCAGGGAAAGCAAACACTGCTAAATTTCCAATGGAGGACTACGGGTGGCTTCATATTGATGAGCATGTGTCTCAGAATAGTAATGTATTTACTGGAGTCAATCACCTAAACAGCAACAGTAAGACTTCAAATCTGACCCCGAGACATATTCACAAATGTTCATAATGCTGTATTTTCAAGTATCGACCTTTTCTGTAAAAATCTTGTTTTCTATAAAAACTTCTCTTAGAAATTCAAAATCTATTCGCAAAATATCTCGGCAACAGCTTTTAAGGCCACCAATGAATTGAGAGGATGGTTGCAACAATATCCCCTCATTTACTCTAGGTAGTATCTAGCAATGCCGCTATGAGTTGGTTTTATGTGCTTGATTTGAGGGTACCAACATCTCCAGTTGTACTGGACCAATGTGAGGCCAAATCAATAAACATGGGACGCTTTAAAGCAATTTTGGATTTACAAGATTCTTGCAGTCTTACAAAGTTTTAGATTTGTCAAGTATTCAGTTCACCAAATTAGCAAACTATAATATTCACAATAGTTGTCTTCAAAGGTTTCACAATAGGCTCAGCTCTCATCAGACATACTGAAAAAAACTATTAAGTGGATCCTTATTGTTTTGTCTTGTCTTCTCGTTTCTCAATTTAATTCCGAGGAAAAAAATACTATTAATGACACATATATCAATATTGCAATGTGAAAAAAAAACACTGACTTTTAATTTTATCCATAACAGCTGTTGTGGTGAATGAAATTATGTCAAACATCCTGCAAGCCCAACAAAAGCCTTTTTTAGTCATTAACTTGTTATATTGCCTGTAAGAATATGACCATTTCAATTTGGATTGTATAATGTTGGCGACAATACAGTGAGCCAAGGACTGTGCTTTTGTTGCTGCAGTCATTAGGCTGTACAGGAAGGTTGAACAATTCATCGAAATTTTACTGAAATTGCGATTTAGCCCACAGCAATTTTCAAATCCCAGGATGTGCAATTTGTGTTAAAGATGAAATGTGTGTCAAAATACCGTTTGAAATTAAGCTTAAATTCATTTGTTGTGCTGCAAAGATCCGGGCCTACACATGGTATTCTACAGAAAACATCTTTGTTTGCTACATATCCTACAAAAATCATACCATTTTATTATGTTTTTCACTAACAATGTCAATAATGATGTATCAGATCAGATCACTGTAATCATCCTGATAAGTAACTGATGTTCAAAAATAGCCACATTGTCTATGTATTCAAATTTAATAAATGTCCTAATGAACAGTGCATCACCTGGGGAAGTATGCTAATTGGGTAATTAAGAGTAAGACTTGCAATACAGTAAGTCAGTCCAATTTGTGTATTATCTTTCTTGAGTGTTAGAGTGTGTGATGGTGTGGGAAGGATATACAGTGGGACTGCCATTTCATATGCTGGTAAATATTTAAGTTCATAGCAGTAAATGTCAAAACATCAGGTGATAGAACAGTGAGGTGAGAAGTTTAGGTCATGATGGTAATTGTGTTGCTGCTGTGCCTGCACCCTCAGGGATACGCGGCACAGTATAAAGTATATATCTGTGTATTTATCTGTCTTATTATCCATCTATTTATACAACACGCAGAGGAAGAGCACTAATGTGATCTCGATCATTGGCTGGACCGAGGTCACAGCTTCCATCATTGCTTCAATTCTAAAAGATTACTTTATTCGCACCTTATTTATAAAATGTCCCATTACTGAACAATGTCTTGCAGCGCTGTGAGAAAATCAGGATAATCAATTATCGATCGACGTCTTGGGCTATTTACTTTAGACTACAACACACAAACAGATTACACTGGTGCAGTCTGACAATGAATCAAGCAAACTGTTCAAAAAGGGGTTACACATTAGTCTTCATTGCATTCTGCTGAAAAGAATGAGCACTACAGTTTAAAGCCTGCAATTCATTCAGGGTGGCTGAGTGTGAAGGTAATTGAGACCAGCTCAAACCATGCAATCGCTCAGGCTCATCACTGGAGGATACAGTGTTTTACTGTTAGTCTGACTCATATGAATATTAATGTCTACTTGACCGTAGAGCCTCTAACACCTCTAAATTCTGCAAGAGATGTGAAACAACTGTACCTGCAATGCTGGCGAAGATTTCGCTGATTCCTATCAGCACATATTGTGGCACTTGCCACCATATGGGTAAATCTGCTGCGTGGTAGACGACGTTGCCAAGTGTCTGGTCAATAGTACCACGTGCATTGACGATATCCAGACGTTTGGTCTCCAAAATACCTGATGGGGCAAACACAAAAACAGCGTGGGTTAGCACAGTTAGCTGAGAGTAATGGAAGAAAAAAAAAGGAAAGAACTACAGAAACACACATGTATAAAACATAACTCTTAATATATACTTATGATGAAGCCACTCAAACTATTTATTTATGTATTAGCATGTCAGTAACAAACAGCCAAATACTGCAAGAGTTTGAGGATTCAGTGACAGTCCATTAAGGATTTAGCTAGTTTTAAGTCTATGCCACCATTTCATTAAGATCACATCTGCGTGCTTCCATATTATAACAGTGTGGATGGTTCAATAATAACAGTCAAACAGTTGTCATCAACCACTGCCGACTCCTTAAAGCTTTATTCGATAGCTATTATCATGTAACCAGCGGCTATTTTCAGATAACTCCCAGAGACAGCATCCAGCTACACTTAATGCTGTATTTGAGAGGAGTTCTAGCCTTGTAATCCGACTATCCCATAATACCAGCCGTCCATCTCTGGCAGTGTGGCCACTGGGCTGCCCAGAGCGAGTCTCTCACTATAAACAGCCGACCCTGCTTTTTTCCCCCCCCTCGTACTAAACATCACATATCAGACAACCCAGTGTGATCCCTGGCAACTCTGCTTCGAGTCTTTTTTTTTTTAAAGAGACACCTAAAAGCCACTGAGCTTTAACCAAAGGAGATTAGCATATAAAGTTAAGAGAATGTGATAAAACATGCTAAAAAAAAAAACACATCACATCAAAAGCAATGTCAGCGCAGCTTTTCAGAGCTGGCCCCAGTGTGTGGCTAAATTCTTGGATCATTGTACACAAATGAAAAGAGGATCAGAAACAGTTCAGTGTCCGCATGGCAGCGTGTCTTCGCCTGTCCTTTTGCACTGCATAGGAGGTCCAGCTGTCCTTGTGCCATGTGTCAAACTCTGTGAAATACTGCTACACCAATGTCATCATGACAAATTCCTGTACATTTCTTGCACATGGTGATGAAAGCGATTCTAACTCTGAACAGCAGTGGTACGGCCGATGTTGTGGACACAGAGTGGCAGGTTGACTATGTACTGTGCTGGACTGACTCTTCTCCGGGCATTAGATGTCACACTTGGTCATTCACAACTATCTATCTGTCATTCTATGGGCAACATGATTTCAGTTAGTAGACAGATGCAGATAAGCACTAAGGACTGCTGTGGGAAATGCAGTTTGAAACATAATAACAGTGTAAGGCAGCTCCCAGGAGTCAGTGTGTGTAACTGAATGAATGTGAGGCAGGGCAATGCTGCAGATAAACAGCACACAGGCTCAGCAAATCGTTCCTGGATGAATAAATGTTGAAATATCTATGATGCATGACAGAAACAGTTCTAATATCATTATTACTCAATAGCACAAAGCACATTATTGTGCAGATTTGATCCAGTCCTCCGATTTGTCTTTTAAAATCCAGGTCAGGACTGTGTTCCACACTAGTTGTGTATTCACCTACTGTTCTGTGACCAATGCCCACACCGCTGCACCATCGTAAACCCTTTCTCTCCACTCCCAGGACTTCAAATTGCTTTCTGCAATATTCAGAATTTATTTTGCCTGAATTCAAATGCAAGGATTGCACTTTCTTTCAAGAAGCCAAATGGAAAAGTAGATACCTGAATGGCTCTCCGACATCAGAAATTAACATGTTAAAGCACCTTTTCGTCTGGGAATGCTCATGTCCCCTGAAAAGAAAATATTACTTCAAACCGAAAAGTAGAGACATTAGATTTGCTTAATAGACCTTTTACCACATGAGGCTGATTGAAATGGATGTTTTGATGGGCTAAGTCAGGCTTTAATAACTCTCAAACTAGACTGTCAAAACATTCTCATCCAAAGTTCCACACCACCTCTTCAACATGTCCATAAAGTAGAGCTTATTCCTCTATTATGTAAACACACACAAAAACTATGAAAATATTATGTCCTTAAAATCCTTAGATATAAATTTAGTCCGTGGATTGCAACATACTATTTGCATCTTCAAGCCACAAACACTATGTTGGCAATTAATGACCTGCTGATAATGTGGCCTTTTAAACATCGATGTGGTTCTTCTGTCAAATAACTGCAGAGACAACAATCAATATTAGTATTATAGTAAATAAAATACTCTACTTTGCATAATAATTCATATATTAAAGACCCCATGCAACACATATTTCATTAATTTT
>JANJYP010008681.1:0-17019 GCA_024605115.1 Rastrelliger brachysoma | reverse complement strand
TAATAACCTTTGGATTTCAAAGGGACTGCTCTGCTAGTTTAGTGCATCCAAGTCCAAACCAAAACTTCTTTTTTGCTTGTCCCATTTTCCCTGCAAGATAGCTGAATGCTTTGAATTTGCCTTTTTTTCTTTTCACAACCACATACACAAATGATGTCCATTAAATTCAGCTGTAAAATAGCCTAAGGAATGTGTGTTTTTGTGTGTTGTGCCTATGATTCTTAAATGTTTAGAATTTTTAAAAGCTAACATCATACTTAGATTACTTAATGACCTGACCAAATTATGCATGCTAATATCAAATGAATGCTACATCCAGCCATATTTATTATAAGTTTAAGTCTGAATAAGGAAACTTATGTATTACCATCCTAAATTTTAGGATATTTTTACAGGGCTCTGAGAAATGTAAAGACAGATGATAAATTAAAAGGGAAAGAAAATGAGTGGAGACACATCAATATATGCTTAGACACCTCAATTGTGCTCTGTANAGGGCTCTGAGAAATGTAAAGACAGATGATAAATTAAAAGGGGAAAAAAATGAGTAGAGACACATGAATATATGCTTAGACACCTCATTTGTGCTCTGTAATATATATATATAAAATGCTGTGCAGGCCCACATGACCTTGATTTTGGAAACAGTTGGAAAGAGAAAAATGTGTAAGCACTTTGTAAGGAAATTCATTTTGGGAATATTGATGGCAGGAGTCTCAGTCACTAAGATTCTTCAGCTTTCTTGTGGTTTAATAGGAGTACTTCTGCATTTGTAATACAATCTTTAGGAAAAACCTCAGTCTAGGAGTAATGTTTTAGACAGTCACTTCGTGTGGTACGGCAGTAGGGCTAAAAAATGAACTGTAAGGGGTGCCCTTTCATTAAGTACTGACATAATGACCTTTATCATAGTATAACAAAATGTACACTGTTTAGTTCTCCATTCAGCTCCATCAGCCTCCAGACAAACACTTATCTATGAGTCACAGTGATGGCTGAAAACTGTGACATAATAAAACATGCATGTTACAAGAGTTTTAGCAGCATGAAGACATTTTTGAAGAATGTCTGAGGAGAAAGAAATCTGCAAAAGAAGATATATCTTAAAACATGACCAAATGTAAAAAAAATAAAAAAATAAAAAAAATACAGTTTAAGACTGACATGTTAATAACAAAGCAAATGATAGACTCCATCCAGAGATTTTTAATCTGTACTCGAAGGTTCTATATGAAATAATTAACTTACAATTATTATTATTATTATTATTATTTATATTGAGTGAACAGGTTATAACAGACCTCCCCAGTCTTTGTTAGATCAGGTATCAGTTAGTGGACTGATTTCTATATGAAGGATGTTTTACCATGCTACAAAGTGCCTTGTCTCTCACAAACGACCAGCATCTACCAAGAAAAGATATATTAAACACCCTGCAGATATTAGCTCTCCAGATAATGAGAAATCTAGTTGCACACACATTTTATAACAAACCTGTTACTTGTTGCTTCCCAGTCACAGCTCACTGAGCCTACCCATGTTTAGTAAACACAAAAAAAGTTGGAGGTTTGAGGGTCGAGCCAGGTTCAGGTGTTTGCTTAATGCATATTTTTGGAGCTGTGGCTGCTCTCACCAGCCCGCAGCCAGAGCTGCTGGAGCTTCTGTGTGTGTATCTATGTGTGAGTGTATCCATGTACTACAGGGGGTGAGGAGCAGACTGACGGAGAATGTGATGTTTTGGAGGAATAGACTGAAAACACATTAGATTTATTTGCTATTCCTGTGAAAGCAAGGTAGACAATAATAAAGCAATAGTCACCTGTTTGTACACAGAACAAATAGCAGCATGTGAGAAAAGATGCTGTCTGCAGCTCACTTAATGTCCACTGGTGTCACTAAAGAGAAGGAATTTCAGATTCCTACATAGGACCTTTAAAAGGGGCTATAAAATAGACATTTAAAGGTATATCATACTTTATATGTGAGTGGATGTGTGTGTCTTTGTGTGTGCAAGTGATTTATGGAGTTAATTTGAAACTGCTGCTGTACCACATGGATCCCTGCTGCAACATGCTGTGGCTCCAATTAAAACTTGTGATTATGATGACCAACATATGGGTTCAAAAGAGTGCATATTCACATGTGGTGTAATAGTGTGAATGTGTGTATACGCATAATTCAGAGACTCACACTGTCTCATGGAGCTCCAGACCCTAAGGCAATGCAGGTAAGGCCTCAGCAAGCTACACAGAGATCTCATTAGCTGTATGCACACCACCCCAGACACCAGTTCCAACCAGAGGATATCAGCTGCAATTTTACACAGCTCAACCAATATTGCTCATTTATTGCCAAGTATGCTAATTTAAATTTGCATAAAAAACTATTTCTTCATATTTTGAGAAATCAAATTTCCTAAAATAAGCTCTCAATTTCTGTAGTCTGCTTTCTTCAACTAATAATTTCCTAAATTTTAATACTATGTCTTAACTTTTATAATGAAATCAGAGATTAATGTCCATCATTCTAAACTGCTGAAATATTCATTAACTGTGGATTCACAGAAATGCAGAAAGATATAATTTCCAGAATTACAATAAATTCAAATAATAACCATCATCACAAAAAAAAAAAATAAATTTCAGCAAATGTAGTTGCAAAAATTAAGCTCTCCTGTTATTGACACCATATTTTTTGTATCACCACATGTGAACCTCATTATGTCACGTCTATCATCAAACCTATATGAAGCCTGAGATGAGATTATGTTGCCTAATCTATGAACAAGGGGATGTACCAACTTTCTACATGCTTTGCTACTGTCAATTATAATGCCTTCCTCATTCCCTCTGAGATACACTGTTCATTAGTGAGGTGACAGAGGTGATCAAATGCATTAATCATGCATTAATTATCAAAGGGCAAAATAACATCAAAATAAAGCAATAATGGCTTGATAAAACTAAGAAATAGAACTTTAAATTGAAACCATGCTAAAGGATATGTCACAAAAGGATTATAGTGATTTTGAATGGGTCTTTCACATGGTAGCTACAATATCCAGGTTGGCATATCAAGTAGAAGACAGGAGTATCAGCATGGAAGCTAAAGACTGTACTACAATGAACAGGGTAGCAGCAAAATGTATTTTAGCCACCAAAAAAAATATGAATGTTTATCATGTTTTCGACAGCCGTCTCCTTTCTCAGTTATTCAACTTCTGTATTCCTACACATGCTGTGCACTACATTACAACATTTTCTGACCTATACAACTCATTTGATGAAAATGTTTTACATCTCAAACTGTTCACATGCTGCCTTGATTCTCTGCCTACAGATTCTTTTTTAAAATATTATTTGTTGCCTGGCAACAGATGTATTACTGATAGTCAACACTTCACCATTTTAGGGATATTTCCCAAAGCTCAGATAACTGCAGTAATTAAGCCACTTGAAAGAAAGAAAAATGATGAAAAAGCTCATCTAGATGCATTTGTGATAAACACCAACATATAACAAACCCACCAATTATTAGTATCACTATTTAGAAAATTCAGCAACTTTTTGGCAGCAAATAACTACCTTGACATTTCCCAGTCTGATTTTAGGCCCCACCACAGTACTGCTCTTATCAAAGTTCTCACCAGTGACTGACCCTTTGCAAAACCCCAAACAGTCATTGTCCAATCATACATCCTAGCAACTAAGTAAACAAGCTGCAGACCTACCACAAGCAAAATATGCCTATCATGACAATGAATACCCCAGGGGTTTGGCTGGGGAAGTCGTGCTCTTTCCCTTCCCAAAGCCCAAAACACAAGAGAAGCTGTACGTACAATGGGTCAAACAGTGTGGACGGCCCCGCTCCCAACTAAATGTCAGGTAAATAAAGAAGCTGCTCCAAGATAAGATTAGGCTAGACTAGTGCTAATCTGGGCTAATGCCATAGCTCTCTAACATTATGTTTGGAACATAGCTTCCCTACAGGCTATTTACACTTATTTTGTTTTCATCATTTTGTGAATGAACATCCTACTACTGAGTGTCCTAACCCTATACTTGCTGCACAAGTGCCAAACTGTTTTTTTTGTTGTTGTTGTTGTTGTTGTTGTTGTTTTATTAGGATCCCCATTACTTGCGGTCTGGCAGGCTTAAGGAGGATGTGGACACAGATAAACATATTTTAAAGATACTAGGCTAATATAAGAGAACTTACCTGGCAGTGAAAGAGCATGACTGTTCCTCCAGGCTGTGTTCATTGCATTTGAGGTAGAGGTCATGGGGTTTCTAAGATTTTGCCATTGACTAGGATGCTTTCACTTCAATAGTCATAGCGTCCCCTTCTTTGCTTATGTGACAGTTGAGGGTCTGTCACTATGCCTCCATGTGATCATGCGCCCTGGCTACTTGGCCAGCATGCCTGACTCCTACCCAGGAGGTGTGGGTTCAAATCTTGCCAGGCCCTCCTTAGTTCCATTGCCACACTTATTTAAACATTTTGAATACCACTGCATATTGTAATGCCAAGAGTTAAGCTAGGTTAATCCCCAACCAATTTTTTCTCATATCCATGGAATACTACATCTTTCCAGGACAGTTGGGTCCTTTGATTGGCTACATTTGGTGTGGAACTACAAAGAAGGACCTTGGCCCTGGTTCAAGTGCAAACCGCTGGATCATCTGGTAGCACCGGTGTGACCTTCTGCTGTGTTTTAGCATTCAGGTCGAATGCAGCAGTGCTTACATTCAGAAGACTGGCCACTCTCCTCAGCTGCCAGATCCATCAGGGTTGGACTAGTACAATGTAGTTGTGCATCAAGGCCAGCCAATAGAGAGTGGCTGAATAATCTGAGACTATCAGTGACAACAGGAAGATGGGTGAGCTGGGACAGCAGTGGAAGGCTGCATACGAAATATGCTTTGCCTGAGTAGCATCTACAGAGACGAAGCTGTCAATCAGCCTATCCTTTTTTCAGAGCCCTGACTCCAGTCGGTGTGTTAAGTGTGAGTAAGCATGTTTGCAGTCCGCAGCCATACACACGGTCATAATAACTTGGTTTCAATCCATATGTCACTCTTCAATCTACATACCTGTTAAAACAAAAATAAATAAAACATCAAGCTAAATATAATCCAAATTTTCATGAAAGCATAGTATTAAAACTAGGTTTTACTTGGCAATTCAAGGACAGTTCTCTACCAGACGCAAACATGCCAACACATGTGCCATGCTAAGATTCTATGTAGATAAAGAGGTCTGATTTGAAATCAGAACTCATGAGAGAGTCCAGTTATTTTTTTTTAAATTTTGAAATCATAAAATTATTTTATTTTAATTATTTAAATGATTTAAATCAGGATAATTTCCTAATGTTGTCTATACATGCATATTATATGTATATTTACAACAGTGTTCCCTGAAGTATCCTGATATGCAAGATTCAAAATTGGAGACAATGTATTTACATAGAGGTTGGACAAAATAACAGGAATATCTTACAATCCAGTACAAGACTATGAACTTTATAAATTATCATCTAATTACAATCAACAGTGACCGTCTTTTCAGTAACCAGATTGTTTTATCTAAGCATGTTATCATTCTATCATTTTATATAGTGTATTGCATGCTATTTTTCCACTTTTTGAAGTTTCTCTATTTTTCCATACAGAAGAAAGCAAATGTTTGAAGCTCTGTAGACATTTTCAAATCACAAAATTTCCATTTTAGTGAGAATGCACACAATTTGTGTGTGTAAAGACAGCAAAAGTGGAGAAATTTGGTATCTGACATATAGCCACAGTATTGTAACTCCATAAAGGTAGCACACTTTTTTTGCATGGCTAATATATTGTATTATACTGTATAATATATCACAATTTGGGCTTCTTCCACCCACCCCCTGTAAATTATTTTATAGTTCTCAAAAAAAAAAAAAAAAAAAAAAATTAGATTACACTGAATATTGATCCTGTGTGCCAGCTACAGTAAGATGTCCCGTAGCACATACAGTACATACACTTTCATGTAAATATATGGTTCCATTTGGGTATTTCATTTGGATTGAATCATGCAGCTTGCGCTGCCTGGCATTTCAGCGAAAACCCCTCAGTGAATAATTATTGTCCTCAGTGAGGCGAATTTTAATTTTGTTCGCTTTGCAAAACAGCTCTATAGAGAGTTTTACTCTTCAGTTAGATATTTCACACATTCCAGAGAGAAAGAATGGTTTAGGAAACGAGGGAGTTGAATTGTCAAAGAAACATTTCATAATTATTGTGCAATTTAGGTTATATGGCAGGATGGTAGGAGGTTATATAGCAAATGTCCTGTGGATAAATCCTTTAATTAAAGAAGTAAAGGGCAAGACAAAAGATTTTTACTTTATCCTATTTTTTCTGGCCTTATTCTGCATCAGTAACAACAGAAAAACATGACAACTGTGACAGTTATTGCCACAGTTGTCATGTTTTCAGCATGTTTTATCCAGTGTAAAGAAATCTAAAGACGGCTATATAGCTAGTACAGCAGAGCCTTTAAGTGAATTATATTCTTGTAAAAAAGACATCAAACCAAAGGGAAAAAAGGGGTAAGATTAAAAAGTATGGAAAATAGCCTAATAGCCTTAATTGGCGGTACCATACAGGGGATTAATGCATTTCTGAATATTTTCCAAATGTATTATGAAGAGATTTGAGTAAATGAGCAATGACAGATGCCGAACAGAATGACACACGTCGTATTTTATACATGCGCAACAATCTGTGTGCTACCTTTGTGATGTGGGAGTTACATCTGACATCCCTTCAAGTATAAAAGGACATGAAAGACCACTTTGAGCCTAAAGAAATCGAAAAAATATATATTTTTTTCTATTATTGACATTCAGACACAAAACGAGCTGTATCTGCTGTATTCGCAGCACACTAAACGAGAGGCAAGGGTCGCATCCTCCCAACATGCAACAGTCATTCAGAAGAGTGAAGATCATAAAGGTGCTCACTTTGAAGAAATCAAAGCTCATCAGATTTGGTGGAGCCAGACAATTTCCTGGCTTCACCAAAACCACTGAGACAGCAATTACAGCATCTGTGGGAAAATTCAGCCCATTACCAATATCTCATTAGCTACATCACTGCATGTTGACAAAACAATGAAACGATGCATGCTCACAAAGTTTAATTTTATTTTTGATTGTTTGCAATAAAGCTCTCTGGTAAGTCCAGAGAGATGGATGATAGAGCTTAAATTAACTTTCCTTCTTTTGCACATCCCCAGAATGAGGATTGAAAAGAAAGTATAGTGCGTAAGAGGCCGCTCTTACTATTTCTTAAATGCTCAGCAAAGGAAGACTGATGGTCAGAGTCAGCACTATTGTACGTCTGGGATTTACAGGAGGGTTTGACAGGTGTATGTTTTCTTAAGGTCACCTTCAGAGTATGCCTCATTTAATGATGATAAATAACAAATTTGACAATTTTTTGTCTCCTCTCGCATCTAGTTCATAAAAACTCTCTTGGAAATATATATTTTCAAGTCTTTGTCACAATTTAAATGTTAAATATAATATAATTTTAAATGTATTATTATATTTTTAATATTATATCAATCATTGCATGCTGAATACACAATATTATCTTTATTTCATTGCTTTCTCTCAGTATCTCTTAGCTTTGACTCTGAGTGGGCGGTCCCTCTGCTTTTATATAGGCTATTGGTGTAATACTTAGGGTTAGGTAAAGGTTATGGTTAGCAAACAAATCTCTTGGAATTTATTGACAATTAACACATATTTATTGTTCAGAATGTGTTATATTAATAATAATTCACAAATTATTTTTTAAAGGATGTTTTTTACAAATGCCTTTTTAAAATATACCTGTTAGGTAACTGCACAGATAGCCAGCTATCAACACTCACCAAATATTGTACACGTTCACATGATTATTTTCTTCTGTGAGAAAGAACTATTTTATGATTTACAACCGTTGTCATGTACAGGCTGACATTTACTCAGGGACATTGTGCAATTTCAGCCTCTAATCCTTCATTCATGTGTATTATTTACTCTACAAATGTGCCCACTTCTTTCTTTCAACATCCATGGTACTAAAAGTAAAACAAATTAAAAGATTGATCATCATTTATTTTCAGGGTTTGATTTGTCAAAAAACCAGAGGGGAGGATGTTTTGGTTTTTTTTTTTAATTATTGAAAACATGCCATTTTTTAACTTAACCATCAGCCAACAAGACAAA
The DNA here is from genome assembly GCA_024605115.1 of Rastrelliger brachysoma. Classification (NCBI taxonomy): domain Eukaryota; kingdom Metazoa; phylum Chordata; class Actinopteri; order Scombriformes; family Scombridae; genus Rastrelliger; species Rastrelliger brachysoma. The sequence continues at coordinate 8,759 of JANJYP010008681.1, read as the reverse complement.
ACAAACGAGGAAAAATAAATCTCTTTTTTACTGCAACATCTACAATAAAGGGTGGATTGTACTGAATTTTTCTGTCAGAGCTTGGCCCTCATCCGATCTCGAATGCTTCTAAATACTGTAGCATCCCATGGACTTCAAGTTACACCAAAATGTTATATTACATATGAGTATATGAGCATATGTAATGCTAGAAATAAGGTCCAGGTGCCAAATATTTAAAAAAAATAGTCTAGATTGATTTTAATATCCAACATTATTACTGTAATGTATAAAAACAGTTTGACAGACTAAGAAAACAGTCTGCTCTNTCCAGGTGCCAAATATTTAAAAAAAATAGTCTAGATTGATTTCAATATCCAACATTATTACTGTAATGTATAAAAACAGTTTGACAGACTAAGAAAACAGTCTGCTCCGATGACTGACTTGTTGTGTCTTTGTCGGCTTTCCTGTTGGAGCGTCATCTGCAGACTTTTACCTCTTTTATCCACATCTCCGCCAACTTCCTAGCAGGGAATGCCCACATCTATGGCTGCAGAGACTTAAACATACTTGCTGTGTATAGACTATATTAGTGAAAGAAAATAGCCGTGAATGGATTGTATTTTCAAATCATTTACTGCAGAGGTAGGGATGAAAAAACTAGAGGTAGGGATTATTCCCACCCCCCATACAAATCACACCTTGTTTATTTTAACCAAGCTAAAGCAGTAATCATCATGGTTTATAAGTGCTCATTATATTTTACTGATGTTTGTCTGTAAATACAAGAGAAAACTTAATTTCAGCAAAGAACATCTGTTTTCAGTATATTCTAATGTCTTTTGATTAAGTTTGTTGCATGGCATTTTGACGCAGCAGAGCAGAACTTTACTCAGAGCTTCAGAGGGAGAGGAAGTAATACAGCACTGTACATGACAAGAAACATACAAACAGGCATTAAAGATACTATTAAAGACAGCATGCAGTTTTTTCCACCATCTCCAATGTGTTTTCCAATGTAAACATGACAGCTGCTGTGCTTTCAGAGCAGCAGAGGCAAGACTCTTGTGTATGCAGTTGTTTTGCTCTTGCCAGCTCTTCACCAAACTCAAAATATCAAAATATCCCTTCACTTACAATAGTCCATCATCACTAAACCTTATCAGTGATCCCTCTCCCAGCGGTGCTATCAAGTCAATCCCTGGATGCTGTTTTTTTTTTTTTTTTTTTTTTTAATATTATTGCAATTCGGTTTTTCAGCCCTATAATGTATATAATGCAACACACCTCCTCTTCCTCACCACCATGATCACCCGGAAAAATCAATTGAATTTTTTCATCAATCACTTGCTGACCCCACACCAACAACACCACTGTCTAGAGAAAGGGATCATATCTTATTTCTTATATATGAGCTTACTCTGAAAAAGATTCTTCCCATCAATAGTCGCATTTTCAAAGTCATTTTTCTATTTATAACCTGAGTAGAGACTTCTGACTGAGTCGGTATTGATATATAGTCATGTCAAAAATGATGATGTTGTATTACAGAAATAAGTCAACATTTAACATTTGATTATAGCAAGCTGACTCTGAAAGGGCAGGCTGTGTTCATAGTAAACCTACATAAACACACTGCAGCTCCTAAACTGTTATGTTGATTTTCTTCCAGAAATATTATAACTGCTAATTATTGGCATAGATAATACAAGTAAATCTATAACAAATACATAGATCATTATCAAGGGAGGAGTTGTGGATTTTACCAGTGAAGTGTATGTCCATGTTAAAAAAAACTGCAGTTCCTCGGCTGCCACTGCGGGCTGGGACCAGCAGTGAGCAATTCTTCATTCACCCCCATGTTAAAATGGCAAACTTTACAGCTCATAAAAAACATATTTACAGCCTGGTGCATTTTTTGGTCTCTACTGATAGTTTCCTCCTCCACGTATACAGGGGGTAAAGTTATTTGTACCACAACTGTTTTACTGTTATTAAGGCTGGTCCATTGCATAAATTGGGGTGTGATTACCTAGAGTGACAGGTCTCAGAGATTTCACCGGCAGGTAGCTCTTTGCTAAGCATTGGCTAGGTTAGGCTCTCCCCTTGCTCCAAATATGGAAAGTACACACCCGGTCATGCTTAGATACTCCAGTGGTTAGAGCACATGCCACGTATACAGCACTCTACAACTGACCCCGGTTTGAATCCTGGCCGGTGCAGTCATTTGGTGTGTGTCTCCGCCTCTCTCTCACATGATTTCCTGTCTGATTATTTTCAAATAATTCAGACACACACAAGCACACCAGTTATGTTAAGCATCAATGCTGCTGATCAATAAAACCACCCCATTATGTGTTACAACTAACCCAGACTATGGGGTGAATTGTAACATTTCACTCCATGTGTTTGAGACTAAATCATGCATTTTCTGTTTGTGTTGCAGAGGTAGCAGCTGCGCCATTTGACACAGTAACAGACACATGTAATTAGTGTGTGTCACATTTTGAACAGATTGACTTAAAAGAGCTTTAAGATACAGACAGAAATGTCAACCATCCCTGGTCTCCCCTATTTTGGAATGACAGAAGGATGCAGTATCCATCAATTTTGTAAACATGGTAAAAGGAGATAAATCTTATTTGTCAATTAGTCACAGAGCAAACAAGCAAGCTAAGATGGAGCTGTGCTTTGCCAATCAACATCACGTCTGATGTGTAACTTGAACGGGATATCTCTCAGTGATTAATTATCATTAACAACTGGAATTCATCTTACCATATGTATTCCAATCTCCATTTCCAACAGCAGCTGGAAAAGAAAGCTCTGACAGACCCGCATGCTACTGACTGTATCCAGCACTAAATGTTGGGTGAAAAAAGGTACCAGTGTTAGGTATTATCCTCAAAAGTTGATAGATAAAATTGATAAGTTAAACTGCATAAAGAGAAGATTGGTCTTTATTTCAGTTTTTCAAGAAACGGGAAATAAACTAATTGAGTGTATAAAATTTAGCCACAACTAGTGGAAGGCAGAAATTGAATGAATTATATTGTAAGTATGATTTCTTTAGTGTATATTCACATTATTTTTTGTCTTACAATGAGTCCTTTATATACACATAAAGAGTGAGCCCTCTTCCACAGAGTCTGTCAAGGCTCATAGCATATCTGCCTAACTCTTTTTTTCTTTTTTTTCAACTTTTCAAAGACAATTATGCAGAGTGATGCAGTAGTGTTAGGAAAGCAGATTTAGGCCAATATCTCAGTTTGGTCAAAAAAATTAGTTTGGTAGATATTCTATGAGGCTAACATAATATCAGATAAACCAAGCACTGGTTCAATGATTTGTTTCTGTTTCACAGCCACCATAATTTCTCCTACACATTTGAAAGAGGAGGGTGACAGGAGAGGTATTGATTTAGTTGCAGTCTGTAACTTCACTGTTAGATGCCATTAAATTGTGCACACTGGTCCTTTGTCGTAAATATGAGACAGGCAACAGACGCTAATTTTCAAGTTTACAATTTTGAGTTTGTTCAATTCATTATACACTGGAGACTTTCTGAACTGACACTTGAAAATGAGAAATAAGTGTCTGCAGAGGCTCTGGGTCTTTCATTAAAATATTAAGCAGTAACCATTCACATCGCCTTCTATTTAGGGACCGACTGCAGATAACATGCTATAAAGCCTTAGTAGACTTCACAGAAGGGAACTGCCCTTGGCTCGCACATCCATCAATTATTACACAGCTTTACAGTCAACGGTTGGAAAGTGAAGTGCATGGACTGTTGTTAATTTTTGTCCTGCATGAGAAGAGTGCCAGCGGGTGGCCCATGGTAATTTCACTGCAATAAGGTGATTTTCAGAGTAATATGTGGTCGAGCAGGGTGAAGGTTTAGGGGAGGACAGTGATGACACATTAGAAAATGTCTTTACAGTAGGCCAAGTTACCTTTGTTTTTTTTTTTTTGTACTGTCAAATATCTTCTAAAAATCTCTTCTTGTTTTTATCCCTCACCATGTGAAGATGCTTGCGGAGTCTGACTGAATGATACGTACTTAAAGTAGCCACCAATAGAAGAGGATAAGAGTCTCACTTTCAAAGATTGTCAGTTGAGTGAGGGGATTCCTTCTTGACGTCTAAACTTTAGAGAGGCTCCGCTTTGTAGCACTGTGAGTGAATCCACTCCTGAACACTCGCAACCCACAAAAAGACAGTATTGAGAGTATCTCCACGGTGGATCATTGTTTTTGAGAGGAGTACTGCTCCCTTGCCTGTCTTGTCACTGAAATAGGGCATCATCAGCCTGAGTTGCTTTGAACACTCTGACATGATTTCAGGAGGCATCTTAAGGGAACAGAAATATAAGGAATGATCTCTCAAAGGTGTCGGAACAAAGGCAAAAAGTTGAGGACTGTTGAAAGTTTATTGCTCCGGAGCTGATACGTAACTATTTTCCACTGAACAACAGTTGACTGTTGTCAATTGAAATATGCAGGCCTGCCCACCAAATTGACGTGATGTCCATCATGAACAGTAAATGGATCACACACTGACTAATACTTCACTGTACTGTACTTATGTAGCAACATTGAGATATTTTTCCTTTTCCAGCCATTGATCTATTCATTTCTACACCCACTTATTTTGAACACTGTCCAAAATCACTCCCTGCAGAATGTGTTTCCTATTCTGTAGTGTGAAAATGTATGGATTATTATCCAAATCCATTGTTGTGAACCCAAGTGGTCCAACAGTATTGCCAAAATTCTTTCACCAAACATAACAACCATAATTCTTTGTAAAGACAGAAAAAAATGCTACTTCAAATAACTATTGATTGAAAGGAATAATGGGAGAAGAATTTAATTGCTAATGATCTGAGTAGTCTGAAATTGTAAATAAGATGGCAAAATAAAAAAATAATCAATCTCGTCCTCTCCTTTTATAAAGGTTTCTTATATGAATAGTGAATGTAAATGATGATATGCCATTTGTAATTTATTTATTTGACTGCAAAAATGTTAAATACCCAAGGCATTTGTCACTTGTTTAGTCTATGTTTAACACTCACAATATATCTGGCAAAGACTAAAAGGGTAATACCTGATTTCCGCATGCTTCAGTGTGCCACATGCACATTGACCTTTTCATGAAAATACACTGAATGTATTGGCAGCAGGACTCTGGGGTCTTGTCCATTTATGATTTTTTCTTATGTTTCTGACTCACCAAACTTGTAATGCAACCAGGTCTTTAAAAAAAAGCTTTTGCTCTTGTGCTTCTCAGTAAAAGCTACATTTACAGTGGGATTTCAACCAAGATAATAATCCTGAATGGGTCTCTGTCCTCATTAAGTAAATAGCCATCTATGTATGAATAAAATGCCAGTTAGCAATGGCAAAAAGATAAAATTGTAAATGTGTGAATGTTTTGTGGGGATGCACCCTATTTTGAATTTTGCAGTTAGATTGGAGAGGGAGGTGTGTAAAGTAAGAGACTGGCAGTCATGGATGACCACACTGATCTCCATATCTTCCAAACACAGCCTCGTTCTCTGGGGTCACCTTGTCTGACTGCTTTGCTGCAAGGGGCGTCATGCATAATCCACCATTTACTCCCATGCTCTAAAAACACTGGCTTACAGACACACAAGGCTTAAATTATGCCAGCAAAGCTTGTGTTTCTTTGCTGATCCACACCTAAAACACCCAGGTGGCAAGTTGAATACATGGGGGAGGCAAACAGATAAAGATGGAATTGTTTGTTGTTTTACAATGAAATGATTTGCATGAAGCCTTGGAGAAGAGAGAAACTAATAATATGATTATAATTGAGATTAATTTTTATTTATCGGTTTACAAAGTGGTTTAGCATAATCATACACAACCCTTGGCTGGCTGTGCCAGTGGTTTGTAAAACCACATTGCAGAAGCTTAACGCTAGTGACTATGCTTGAGTATTGTTTGTGATAGGTATGTCAAAGATTAGCTAACCTATAAAAATAATAATAATTACAAAATATTTCAATGAAAATATCTGACAAACAAATTGTGTCACTCTCCATACCGTGCTTTTAATAATTAGCTGAGAAAAGATTCAGCAAAAATAACATGTTTCAGAAATTTATGTTGCAAGAAACTTTACAGTGTAGGATAACAAATTGCATGAACCATAATCCTAACATGTATGACAAGTTTATGCATTTTACAAGGACTCTAATAAGTGCTCTAATAATGGACTACTATTTGTTTCCAATTTCCGACCTTGAGTGTCACATTTCCAAACATGACTAGGGACAGTTTTTTTTTTTTTTTTTTAGAACATGTAACTTTTATCATCTCCTTATCTTCACCCAATCGTTAGTATTATAGCCATGAAAATGATGATTGCCAATTTATTGCAAAACCTAACCAGACCTTAACCACAGCATTGTCACATCATAAAACATCATTCTGTTTTAACAGTATTTCTAGTGTTTTTGGAAAGCACAGATAAGTTATGCATTGCCAATTACAAGTCACAGTGGTGCCAGATTAGAAATTATCCATTTATGTTGGGCATTTAATCTGGATGATGTGTTGCTTCATATATTTATATAATTAAATAATTTGAAAATATTCTTAAAATCGCTGACTCTTTATGGACTAAAACACACAGTTTTGCTAGACCAGTTTAACTAGATCAGAAGACACTGGTTCCACAACTTTTTGCTGCATTATATAGTCAGATAGAGTCTATGTATCAAATTAAAGCCACAATCTCAATTTCAATAAAATATATGCCTACTGAGGCTCCCAGTTGTTCTTCACATTTGAAAAGTGTTCAATGCTTATTTCCTCTGAGTCTCTTCATTGGCTGAAGAGTGATAAGAGGAGCAGTAGATCAGTTCCACTTGTGCACTGATATTACCTGCAGGACTTCCACATTAGAACTTCAATAAAACTCCTGTGCTCATTACAGAGATGATTTCATTTCCATTTCCAGACAATCCCAAATTCTGTCTATATTTTCTTTTTTTTTAATAGCATGATTTTTAATATGTGAATTTGTTGTTGCTCTTTAGATATGTTTTCATTAGAACTAAATAATGTTGTTTTTATGACAACATCTGGAAAAGATGGGAGTCCTGCACTGATATATTTTCTAGATATTATACAAATGTTATGAGTTACCAAATATATTATTATTACAGAGGTATATTATAAGGGTACTTATTAGGCTACACAGTCCAGCACAAAGAAAGCAAGAACAGTAATGTCACCTCTGTATCCTTCATTTAGAAAGTAAGACCTAAACTGGCTCACAAAGTAGACATAGAAAAAATTTAGAAACCTGTTTAATGGCTGCATTTATGGGTGCAATTGAAAACTGAGGAAGTCATTGTTTTGGAACATTAGGCTGGGAAAACATGGGCCATCAGGTTTTGTACAAACTTGTGGAGCTTGAGCCAGCTGGAGTGCATGTTATCATTAAGTAAAAGGAGGAAAAAACAAATATTAAGGTATTCTGGGATACATATAGAAGTTTCTTTTGATCTATTTTTTATTTAATTTTGCAGCCTGTGACAACACTTGTACTCCCCTTAGGGATTTACATGTTTGTAATATAGAAAGGAAAATTATATNTTTGCAGCCTGTGACAACACTTGTACTCCCCTTAGGGATTTAAATGTTTGTAATATAGAAAGGAAAATTATAGCTTTGTTTTTCAAGTCATTTATTGAATCTGTTCTTACTCTTTCTATGATTGCTTAGCATGGCAACCTGCACATCAGTCAGTTTTCATTGATCAAGAGGTTCTCCACAAGGCCAGACCCATGTTCAACTGCACAAACCTTCGTTTGAACCGTTTTTTTCCCCTTAGGCAGTAGATTTTGAGCACCCCACTTCAGATGCAATAGGAGCAAGAACTGCTTTGTAACTTGTGCAACAACCCTGCTTAATATGCACCTGTAATTTAGCATTTCAGAGATATTATATATCTCTGAAATGCTAAATTTGGTCAAACATCCTTCTTGGATGTTTGACCAAATCCTTTTGTTGCAGTGATAATGAGAGTTTCATAATGCAGAACAGCACTGTAAACATCTGCACTTACACCTGAATGGAGTGGACAATTTCAGGCTTACTACATTATTTCTTCCATTACCTTTTGCCTCTGGAAGTTGTTGAGTTGGAGTAGAGTGAAGAAAACAGACATGGGTAATGAGTTTATTCATTTTCTATTTCAGCTTTGTATGTGCTTTTGGCAATGTCATTAGAGTTGAACTGTGTACTAGAGTTTGCTGCACCAGTTTTAGTAAAGTCTCAGAGCAATTCACCCACACTAATTTTCTATCAACCCAAATTCAATACAAATGACTGATGAAACTGATAAAAATTATCTTTTCTCTTGCCTATCATACCTTTTCTCTTACATACCAGTAACTGTTGAAATTTTTTCAAATGCATCATAAAAATGGACATTCAATATTCTTCCTGAAGAGATAATCTTACCCATCTATCTGGCAAATGCCAGGTCTCTAAAACATGCTAATGACTGTATAAGAGTGTGAGTAGAGTGGCACTGCCAACAACACAGAAAATCAGTCGTCTTTCATGACAAAGGTGGGCTAAGTGCTGTTTTAATAATAGGTTACAGCAGGGATTTCCAGTGGAGGAGTTTCAGCTTTTTGTAAAGGTGGTAAAAATGTGTTAATGCCAAGGGTGGAGTTGTGGGTTTTACCAGTGCCGCTCACTTCTGCGTTCAAAAAAACTACAGTTCCCAGCC
>JANJYP010008676.1:0-17191 GCA_024605115.1 Rastrelliger brachysoma | reverse complement strand
GGTGAAGCGCGATACAGCGAGGGTTTACTGTACTTATTTTTTGCTGCCTGCTTCTGTTGGAGGTTAATAAAAGCGTTCATAGCTGAACTGTAGAGCTGGGAGATAATTTGTCACAGTGACATATCCATTTTGATGCTAGCATTTTCAAGGCTATACAAGTTAGCAAAGACAAAGTTGATAATTGTTTGCTTAGCTATCTGACAGAACAGTTGGTTCCTCTAAAATGATCTTTTACTTTTGGCATTCTTGTCAAGAATAAAATGAACTTAGCATCAATTAACCATTGTTATATCCAGCAAAAAGACCGCTCTAACACTCTTAATCAAATAAGTCAGAAAACACACAAACCTGGACATTATCAGTAGATATTACTTGAAAACTATATACATTATTAAAGCAGAAACATTGTTGGAATCATTAAAAACATTGGAATGGACACTCCAACGTTGTTCTTACATCCTGCACTCAAAACTACATTTTTAATAGGGCTACATACATAAGGGAACAGAGAGTTCCTGGATGACAGCATAGATTAAAGCAAAAAGAAAGCAAAGTATGTGCATAGAAAGAGGAACAAGCCACAAAAAATTACAGCTGCAGGCGTGACACCAGACTTAATGTGACTATTATCTGAGCCTGGGAAAAAAAAAAGTGAAATAGAGATGAACATCCATTTCTTCAGCGTGGATGGCAAACTGAAAATTAAAGAGCATCCGCAGCTCCTCAGGCTGTGCCGGGCCCGCTGGTCTAAGCTGACCCCTGGCTGCTTGTATGAAAGAATCACAGCAATAAAACTGGATTATTTAGTTCATAAATAACTAATTTTCTTTAAAAGTGCAGTCTCACTAGCACTTTTCACTTTTGCCAACCATTTTTTCAACACTTTTCATTTTCTGCTGCTTTGTGAAGAACTTTCATCATTATCTCAATGTTTTTTTTTTGCCTTGACTTCATTTTCTGACTTTACATCCTTGAGCTCATGAACAAACTGAACACTCCTCTTCTGTAACCATGGCTACAATTGATCAAATATCCCAAAAAGGCAGGGGGTTAAATCACCCTCATAGTAGTGCTTCGGGCGTTCGATGCAGTTTTTGCACAAATTCGGAAAACAGAGATGTTCCCATTATATCTTATAAACAAATTAAGGCTACATTTACACGGAAAGTCATTGTCTATACAAATGCAAGATCATATTATGTTTGCATGACTCAACTTGGATGCCTTCATTTATATGACACACATAATATATACACTGCCTACGGAGAAATCAAAGCTGACATTTCAACAGACACCAACACTGAGTCCAGTCAAACACAGCTCTGTAATCCTGCACTCCAAAGGTTTGTGGGCTTGAGTATGATGCTTGTTAACAGTCAGACAGCATCAGCATATTTTATGAATGTAAAAACATTTATTTGCAGTAAAGAAACACAAGTGAAAATGTGTTTTACTGGACTACAGTCCATGTATGGTTAAGGTCAAAGGTCAGGTTTAAACACTAACAAATAAATATTTGAGAATTACTTATATCGGTAATTGCAAGTTAGTCCTCGCACGAACATCAGCAGTCATGTCTTTAATGACTAACATCTTATTATGGAAAAGCAGAGACTGTAAAAAAGTGGATACATTTTTTTGGTGCACAATCAAGGATGCATTAGTACATCCAGAGGTTCTTGGACATTGATGCTCATGTCCCACAGAAAACTTATTTTCTTCTGACTGGATAACCTTGCTGTTGGGTGGAAACCTTGTAACTCAATATTTTGTTTTGGACATATTAGGTTTCTCACAGTGACCATAATGCTCAACATCAAGAGAATGGGTCAGGCCTTGTGTTGTATTTCTTAGAGGCTGATAACAAATAGCAAAAACAAAAAAGAAGTATACATCATTTGAGGACCATTTCTGCTCAAGGGCCACTGGGCACTTTGCCGTAAATCCATATGGGAAATCCAGCCATGGTCAAAACTCAGAATGGTTCGATCCTGTTTGGGAGGTCGAGAACAGCTGCACAACTAAATCCCTATTGAAGTTAGTAGAAAGTAAAACCAGAAGCTAGTCTGTGTTGTGACCATGCTCAGTATTGTATGTTGTCTTTAGAGGGTTGTAACGAACCGAGCCAATCCTTGCTGTCATTGAGCGAAAAGAAGGATACACCCTGCACAGGTAGTTGGTCAATCACAGGGCTAATACAGCATAGACAAACAACCATTCACACATTCACACCTACGGGCGATTTAGAATGACCAGTTAACTTCAGCTGCCTGTTTTTAGTCTTTAGTGGGAAGAAGCTGAGAACCAGAACCCACACAAACGTGATGAGAACATGCAAACTCTATACTGATGGGTCCTATTACCAGACAACTATTTATTTTAGCCATTTTGGAATTAATGTTAATAAACTACAGCTCATCTACTCTGCCTAAGGTGATGTCTGTCATTCTCTAATTGATGTTAAAAGGTTAAATATGAGAAACTGATAACTACTACTGCTGTTCTATGGCAGCAGTGTGTTCAGGTATATGTGTCATTTTTATAGAGGGGTATGAGCTGTAGGCTATTCATATAGCTCAGGTTGGGTGTGTTTCTCCCACCACACAGTGCTCAGCTCTGTAATGTTTTCTACTTTTGTCTTGTTAAAGGTTCTTAGTCCTAGGTTATTTACACTGTTGGCATCCACCCCACCACATAGCAGCTTTTTTTCATTTTTCTGTTATTTACTAGCAGACAGAAGTGAGAAGGAGGCACCTTCACACAATACAAAGTCAACGGAGAGCAATTAATTATTTTCTCCTCCGGAGTGGGCGGGATTTCATTGCACTCTGTCTATATGGTGTAACTTCATCACTCAGTGAGTCATGCAGTCAGTCATTCAGTGGTAGACATTCAGGGGTTATAGAGTTGGTGTGCGGTCGGTCCAGCCAATAAATTAATATAAGGTTTCTGTCAAGAGTTGATTTTGCTTACAACATCAAAACTCCAACTCACGCCAGCTTATGCTAAACTAATCTGAGTTTTGGGACGTCCCCAAATTGTAGGCAATTATCAAATAATAACATTCATTCTGAAAAGCATGTATCTTCAAAATCTAATTCTGTGCTTTGCTGGGCCATATCAGTGAGACATGAATTGGCACCATTTTTCAGTTTTAATCAAAAGATACCTGTTTATTATATGAGTGAAGAGAAAGCCTATCAGTGAAATAGAAGCTGGAGATAAGTGAATACGTTTAGACTGACTGAGAGAGCGGGTGAAAACGGCACAGAATGCAAACCACAGATGGCCTGAAAACACAAGAAACATCCATTACACTCTATTCACTGTGGCTTTGTTGTGGCCCGCCGCCTCATTACCATGCTGTCTTACTGACCTGAGAAAACCCTGCGTATTGACAAAGAGGAGAATAAGAGCCGTCTATTGCATATTGTACACTGCAGTTATATTTGCTCTGCTCATGCTGAACAACTGCCAAAGTCTGTCTGCGACTGGAACGGGAGGAGGAAATGTTTATGCACCAACTTCCAGAGAGAAAGAGAAAGAGTTTGATGGAGAAGAATATGTTATCTTGACCCTGGACTTGGCTATTCAGCAGCGTGTTGAGAGGATGGATGAGCTTTACTGCTATCTGATGGAAGTGGCTTATCTTCCAACTATCTGCTCCTCATAAACTGAAAACAATGTCTTTACGGATGCGCATGTATTTTGTGGGAGTTTACTCGGTGCTGACAGTTATGGAGCTTTCTGACCACACAGAGGTCGGTGTGCACTTTACAATCAGATAACAGGCAGGACATGGATATGACCTTGATCATGTTTCTACCTCAATATTCCCACACTTCACATTAGCAGCTAAGAGGCTACTGCATTCATGTCACATTTGCTAAGCAAGTAGTGTCCTCCATTCCTCACTGCGACGTCCTGAGGGGAGACTCTAGAAGAATTAAAGATACCCAAATATAATGTTATTGCAAAAGTGAAGCACCCACTAGTACTGTCACTTTTTATTTGATGTTCGAACATCCATTTGAACATAACGTGGAGAATCATATTCAAATTATAATTAAGCCATTGAAATTTCATAAAAGGGGACACACTAAAAGTTTTTAGGGCTATAGTATACCCCCTCTTGACCAATCTAAATTAAATGAATGATATTTTTTGTTAAAAAAAAATGGAAGACATGCTGAGTAGCTGCCTTGAGCAGAAAATTATTACTCCAACTCATCTTAAGAACAGTGTATGGAAGATCATACTTTGACACACTCAGCTGGGTACCTTGCCAGAAGCTGTGTTGTGCCCTGTCTCTGTGAGTAAAATCATGTTAATTCATCTTTGGCGCCAATTTAGCGGTTAAATTTGATAAGCTATTTCGGCATATGAATCTATGAATGATGGTGAGACAAGCGGCTGCAGCTCTTCTACAGGATGTTTCATACATGCATATTTATTTAAATGCAGTGATTATTGTGTATTGATTTTTGACAAAAGTGACAGCCCTAGCACCCACTCTCCAATTCCACCCCCTTACATTATTATGTTGTTACATTATCATTATATCAGTGGTATAAAATGATATTCAAATGACAATACTATCGTTTATCGCGATTATTTCTAAGATAATGTATCATCCAACAAAAGAAGTAATCGTGATTGGTTTATTTTTTCAAGATAAATATTGCATTTATGTTGTGTGCTTTCCATGGGGTTGCCGTAATCCACATCATTTGATGTGAGTACTTCCATTCAAGACTTTTGATGGATCACAATGCCTGTAGAGTTGGTATCAAAATAGATTTATTCAAGTTGATGAAGTGTAATGACTGTGTTAAATGTATGCACTACATTTCTCACAGTGCTTTGAGTTTGAGTTGTAATGTTACTAGAATTAGTTAGTGGAGCTGCCATGTTGCTGTAAAACTACTGATGATTATTAAAGCAGAAATAAAACCCATCTGTGTTGATGTGCAGCCTTCAAGAAATCTGTGAGGTTTGAAATGTAGGCGACAATAGCTGTGGGTGAACAACAGTATCAGAACCAATGACTAACACAAGTGTGAATAGATTAAGAGCAACAACAAGACACTGCACTATCTTCTGGCTGTATAGAGGTCAGGGGTCAACGCCTGCACTATTATTCACAGCACTGACTCACACAATTAAATGTAGTGCTAAGAGTGAGTTGCATCCTCAACATCAGGAGAGAAGCAATATTAAGCTTTATGCGAAGATAAACATGTTGACGTCCAAGGACAGATTACAACTACAACTACTGTACAATACAATTACAACTACTGTACATAGAATGAAGTCCTCATTACAAAACTGATACAGTGACATCTTTAGGGGAAATTTAACCTTTTGAGTAAAACGAGTTTTCACAAGTTGAGGCCATTGATCAAAAGCAAAACGTGCTAACTCTTGAGCCACAGAGCCCAAAACAGAAGTAGTAAGTACAAACCAGATGCAAGGAAACAAACTAATAAACAAACAAACAAATAAAACAAAGCAGCGACAACACAAGATCTGGAGTTCATTAGGAATTAATTAACATTTTAAATTATAACCATAACTCCGGAAAATGAGAAAGTAAAGGCTTACACAATTCAACAAAAAATGCTCCAATATGTACTGTCACTGATAAATAAACTAATGAAATAAGTAAATTAAAATGTAATGTTAAAATGTAACTGCTGCCGGCCTATACATAAAGGTGTTATGTTTTCATTATGATGCATATTCATTAATTTGTTTGTTCCAATTAAGATCATATTGCTAATATTTACACTTGTATTGGAGCTTTAATAGTGTCAAAGTAAATTATAAATAAAATGCTAAATACTTATACTAATGTAAATATGTCTTTTGAATGAACTGTGAACTCATTGGCTACTCATTGGTAGTTAGGGCTGTTGTGTTAACGAGCACAATCAATAGGTACAATAATTCACTCGCCCTGCAAGTAGTCATATGACCAGGATTTTAACACACCCTTTAGAAGAGGATGTGGCTGGGTGCACTGTGGTGGTGTAGAGGTAGAGTGCTTGCCATATTAGAGATTTGCCCTAAGCAGTCGACCACGGTTCAAATCCCAGCTGGAACGATCCTTTACTGCATGTCTCCCCATTATCTCTCTCCCATAATTTCCTGTCTCGCTACTGTATAATAAAGGTGTTTGTGCCAAAAATAAAAAGAAAAAAAGAAGAGGATGTGGTGACCCTATAAGGTTAGAGAAGCAAGCTTGTGAATGGTGACTGCTATGATAAATGTGGGTGGGGAAAGTGAAAAAGCAGCATTTTCTCCTTCAACCTACCCCACCTACTCCAGTGGAGCAGATCAGACTGAGGTCGTACTGAGAAGCTTCAAAGTATGAACGTATTTAACTGTGTGAATGCGATCAGGGATTTCCACTGAATAAATAAAAGGTTCATCAAGAAGAAAATGGACTGTTGTCATGTAAAGCAGTCATAGGATACACCATTAAAAGAGTGGGTGGGAGACCGATGGGCTAAATGATCAATGTCTATGTAAAAATCCTGCATTTACAGCAGAATCTGGAAGTTTAAGTTATGTATGTATAATCATGCACTTCATATCTATGAATTTTTTTCTTGAAACATTTAAATATTTTGTCCATTGATTTAAGAATCCATTTTCAAACCAGCTGTGCTCTCCCCCTCCCTGCCCTGTTTTACAATGACACACAAACTCCTACAAGAAACGACTGGTGTTGGTGTTAGGCAGTGAATGCAGCGAACATGTGATGCTGCATGTTAGCGGTCAGTGATTAGCTGATTACAACTGCACCAGATAATGTGACTGATGCCATGCTAGGCCACTACCCCCTTTGGCATGAACTAACCTCCAGAGTGGTGGCAGAAACACGGATCAATACGCACATGCACACACAGTCACAATCACACTCATTATAAGGAAGTGCTTTAGAGAAATATATATATATATATACAATGTAGAGCAGTATCTACTTCATGACACATCACTGGAGTCAATCCAGATCGACCAACCTCAGCATCTTGCTCTGTGCTGCTCGTGTGTGTGTATTTGTGGCTGTGTGCTGGCTGTATATATGGAGGTGGTGGGTGAGTGTGTGTGTGTGTGTGTGTGTGTGTGTGTGTGTGTTGTTTTCCCTTAGGCACCAGAGGGGTGAACCATCAATCTATCAATTACAGCTCAACGCAGCCCCTTCTCTTCTCCCCGAGGGCATGGCGAGGCACACTTTAGCGAGCTCGCCGCCACCCCTCCACTAAAGATCTGAAGTGGGAGATGCCGTGCAGAGACCGCTGCCTTTAGAACGCCCCTCGTGATGGAGAGGCGGGTGGAGGGCCTGCTGCTGCGGCAAAAAAGCACATCAATATGTAAAGTCTGAGCAGCTGCTTTACACCAATTACTAAGATATTAGCCCTGTGGCCAAAACATAAAGCACACTGGTTCATTCTCTCCTCCTTCTGAGATACCCCCACGTCTTTTTGTTGGGGAACAAAGTGTTGTTTTGATAAACTGATACAATGCAAGGCTCTTTGTGTGACTCCTTGAAGAATTCAAGTGTCATCAGAAGCAGCATTTGAAGGGTAAAGGGTTTACAGTGCTGCGTGAACTGGGCCGCAGAGATATGCCATTGTGAACAATTTGATGTTTGAATGACGCTGTGCAATTCACCGAAAAAACACTAGGGGGTGTGAGGTTCCTGAAGGGTGATCATGAATGTCGTGAAAGTCGTCACACTTCCTCAGTCAAGCACTCTTCTACTTGGTCCATATTTTCTTTTTGCTCAAAAACGATGAAAGTGCAACACTATAGGTATAGCAGGAGAGGAGGGGAGAACTAGAAAAGCTAAAATGCCGGAAATGATGTATTGCCCACCAATCACAGGCCTTGCAGTCAGGGCAGGCTACAAGGGTTGTGATTGGTGTGCACGACATCATTTTACATCTAATTGCAATTTTTGAAAGGTGTACATAAGGGCAACAGTCTAACACATTGAATTGCCATTTTGCAGAATGTATTGCCATTTGAATAAAGGTGCAGATACACTTCCATAGTTCAGATGTGTAATACATAAGTGCATGAGTGGGAGTTGGCAAAACAACCAGGTTACCTAATGTTAGCGAGCTGTCTAGCAAGTAAGCTAATCTGATGGTAGTTACATACCTATATATGTATTTTTTAATGTACTGACATCTATGAAAAAAATACATTTTGGATGTAAAATTGTCTCGTAGTATCTTTTTGAGTGGTTCATAAGATAATATTTGTGTGGAATCTCACTCCACACTCACTCACTCACTACGAAAGCCAACAAACTACACCAGTTACCATAAACATTAAGTAGATAGTATGGCAAATGAATTAACAAATAGACCTATAAAGCTACTCTTAATTTACATGCACCCAGACATATTCATTTTTACAAAAAAAAAAAAAGTTGTACAGGAAAAGTGGGTGTAGCTGTTTTTTCCACTAAGGTGTGGTTTTAATGCAAAAAAAAAAAAAATGCTTGTAATCAATTCAGAAGCAGACCCCCCTCAGAAGCTAATTAGAGCAGAGGCCAACATTTTCTTTTTTCTTTTCTTCTTCAATTTTTTTTTACCAATAAGGTTCCAGGTACCCCAGCTTTCAGCTTATATCATGGATTTTGCCACAAGTGAAGTTGAATTGAAATATTTTGATATGTATTACTATACACCTTCACAAACACACTGGTGAAGAAATCCCCTGACTACAGGGCTCTGTGGGGGGTAAACGATGATGCAGAGGGCTCTGCAGAGCTATTGCAGTGAGTTGACACTGTACTACAAATCTGCCGTTAATTGGAAGTGGGTGCTTCAGTGTGTAGGAAGGTTATTGCGGGTGCCAGGCAATGGCGTCCTCCATCCTGAGAACCAGTTAAGGCGCAAGGGGCACCGTATGACCTGACACCAAGGGATGTGCTGGCTGCCTCCCAGTCATCCTCCAGCTGTCTCTCATTCCCTCTATCATCCGCTAACGCACGTGGCCAAAAGGGAAGACACACAGTTCCCTCACACACAGCTCTCCTGGGCTCAAGATGTCCTTTGTGAGTGTCTTCGCCTTCTTGCAAGGGAACCAATTCAGCTCCATCTCAAGCAGAGCGGCTGCACCACACATGGTGAGTAAGCAAGACAGAGAGAGAGGGAGGGAGAGAGAGGGGACAAGTGGCATTCTTCCAGGTCCAGAAAGTTACGTAACATGCGAGGAAAAAAGATTTGCTATTGTACAACATCATGGGTAAATCCTTCCTCATGGTAATCGCTTTCATTTTAATGAAGCAGGAAGGACCTGAGGTTTATCGGTGCAGGAAAATTACTTCTTTCATCATCATGTGTGCAGTTGTACCTTGCGCAAAAACGTCAACACGGATGTGGTAAAGTGGTAATTAGAACAAATGAGCAAATGCCAAATTTCTTAAATTAATTTTTCTCTTGTTTTTTTAACGCATGATACAACATAAAGGAGGAGAAGGATCCAGGGGGGATGAACACATTAGTGATGGCCTACAAAAAAAAAAGGACACCGTGCAGAGGGCTGAGGCTTTGTAGAAAAAATACTGTTCTAACACCCAGAAGACTAAAACATTATGCCCAAAGACAGAGGTGGATAAAGTCGTTCAGCCTTGTGGAAAAGGTCATTTTGGCAGCGGTCGGGTCTATAATGTCAGATTTCATATTCAGAATCTTGTTCAGAGGGAGGGAAAAAAAAGGGAATTGGTTGCTTTGCTATAATTCAAAATGTGCTGCAATGTGTTAAATTGCTCCCGTGTCAGAAAGTAACAGCCCTTCACACTAAAACAGGGTGGGTGGGGGTGGGCGTTTGTACTGAACCTCGACGTTTTCCCATCAGCAGGAGGGATGAAGGTGAGTGTATGTGTGTGTATGTAACCTATACATCAGGAGGTGGAGTCGGGCTTCAAGCTGTTCCAGGAACTATCGCACCCTTTCCCTCCCTCTGATAAACAATCCATCACTAATGACTTCAACACAAACGCGGGGAGACGGCGGCGGCGACGACAACAACAACAACAGATAGGATCGAGCTCCCGTGACGTTACCGCGTTCAGTAACAGAAGAGCTTCCTGTTATGTGGCTTCACTATAAACAACACACTGCATTCTGCTGCGGTCAACCATGCGTAACCTGGAAGTGTTTTAATAGGTGGAGGTTGACCTTTTGTGACAGAGTGCAGCGGAGGCGGTGGAGCAGGATCAGTAAATTAACCCTGGATTAACTAATGAACACACTGATTTACTTCAGCAGTTGAACTTTAACTAACAAAACCTTCTTTAATTACAACATCTGAAGGATCTAAATGGGTAAAATGATGTGTATTGTCTTTACAACTAAAACCTTTTAGTACTGACTTTAATAGCAATACATAGTTCGTTTTGAATGGCCTTAAGGGGTACTTCCTGTGTGACTGTTTTCCCATTTGTGAAGGAACACAAGGGAAGATTATGGAAATTCTTGCCTTTTGGAGATTTTTTTCTTTTAATCAAATCTTTTGTGTTTGTGTCAATGGTTCAATTCCCGGCTCCTCCAGTGTATATGTGTCCTTGGGCAATGGTGTATAACTGTGTATGAATGGTTAGTTTCTCCCTGATGGGCAGGTTGGCATCCTGTGTAGTAGCTCCTAATATTAGTGTATGAATGGGTGAATGTGATGTGTAGTAAAAGCACTTTGATTGGTTAAAAGGCTAGCAAAGCGCTATATAATTATAATCTATTCACCATTTAACCAAAAGATATCAAAAGACATCACTGATTTTGGTAAATATGACTGATGGTGTCATTTTTCATTATTTCCTGACATTTTGTAAGCTAAATGATTCTTTGATTTACTTAGAAAACAATCAAATGAGTTAACAGATGATGCAAAAAAGCCACAACTCCAATCAAAATGTTGAGATTCACGATTCTGGTGAAAAATAATTCAAAGTATAAATAATGAAACAAGCACAAAATGTGAATGATCTGCAACACAGCTTTAACACACATGGCACACCAGGGTCAAAAGTGAGTCTCAATGCTGTCCTCTCTGCTCCAGGGAAATGGTTTGCTGGAGCATGTCCTTAGCAGCTGCCCAAAAGCCCCGTTGGCAACATGACCAGGTACTTAAGCCAGTGGTGGAGGCCATCTCTAAGGCCTTGACCAACAACAAATAAAGACTGGCACAGGCACAGGGGCATTGCCTTTGTCAGGGTTTGTGGGAAAACACAGCCATAGCCAGAAGCTATCAGTAGACCTGGGCAGGCAGCTCAAGTTCCTGGACCACATCACAACAACCTCCTTGAGGCTAGACATGGTGCTTACATCTGTCTCTTTTAAGCAGGTGTTCCTAGTAGAGCTGAATATCCCCTGGGAGCACAGCATAGAGGGAAGCAGTCCAAGTACCAAGAACCGGTGGAGCATTGTCAGAACAACATCTGGAAAGCTCAATGTGAGCCCACTGAGGTAGGACGTCGTGACTTCACCAGTCGCTCATTGAACAAGCTCAACACACGTCTTGGCATCACAGGAGCTAGCAAGAGGAGAGCCTTCTAGTCCACTATAGAGGCAGCAGAACAGTCCTCCAGGTGCTTTTGGATCCTGAGGTACAAACCCTGGGTCAGTGCTGGTTGGACACAAGTTGAGGTCTTACCAACCCTGGTTGGGTCCCAAAACACTCAATGATTTCAGGAACATCACTGATTATGTGTCCAAGCACATCCTAGGATGTATCTTAAAAATAACAAATATACAAGTACACAGTTTGCACAGTGTATCACATACTCTAAATCACAACATAAACCATCACAATATTCATTTTCTAAGCTTGAATCACTGTTCTCTGATATTTTTTGCTCTTGTCAAACAGTTAAAGAACTCACTGTGCGACCATGGTCTCCATTATAGCTTGAGCCTCCTTTCAATGCCAGAACCTGGCTGGACATGTGTTGTAAAAGGTTGGTGTATAATTTAACAGAACTTTTGTAGAAAACCTCTACAAAATGGAGGCAGTGCAGCTCTGTGAAGGTCCACACACCAGCTCTCTTCTTTGCATCTGTACAATATTGAAATTGTGTGATTGATGTGAAAGGCTGGTTACACTGTGTTCCCACTGAAGGTGAAGCTCATTCTAAAGGCAGCCCCCATTGCGAATAAGACCGAAGCAAAGACATGAACGGACTCAAGTTCACTGCGGGCTGTGTGCATCGAGGCAACAATTGATCAACTTGAACTGGAAATATTTCAACTCAAGCAAAACAAATTTGGGCTTGTATCCACGGTTTGCGATTCATCTTCTTGAATGTACAAAGGAAACAGAGGGGAGAGGACTAGAAGAGAATCACAGAGAGGATAAATGGTTGTTGCATAGTTTGCTAACTACGGTTAACAACTGTACAGTTGGTGTTTGGGCTGTTTGAGGTGAATACAGAGTGTTGTGACCTGAGGCTCAGGCTATATACTGTACAGGCCCTACCTTACTGGTGAAGTTTATTGAGGCTGCCTGCAGACTGATAGTTGAAACAAGGTACTGGCAACTTGTCAAGTAATAGTTTTAGTTACAGTAAATATTATATGTAGGACAGATTTTGACTTGTCTAACTATCCATATTATCTGTATAATGCTAGATCAGGTATTTAAATGAGAACACATACCGTACACAGTAAAGTGAGAATGCTTTAGAAGATGACCAGTTTTTAATTGATTGGTTAAGTTCATACAAAGTTCAGTAAACAGAAGAAACCTTAGTGAGCAGCTCTGCATTTAAAGCAGCAGCAGTCATCCTCAACACACCTGCACAGCATTCTATCTGGGTACTGGACAGGTCGGTTGTTAATTTCAGTTATTACTCAAGTTCAGTTGTAAGCTGCTAAACATATACTGTAAATTTCGCAATGTTTTGTGTGTTGTTCCTGTTCTCGCATAGTGTCATGATGCAGGCTCGTGCCCTCCAGAGAGTAATGACCACGGATGACTGGATGTACTGGCACTCTGCCAATGGCCTCATTCTGTGGCTGACTGGTGAACACAGCTGCCCATGGTCTGGGAGACCAGTGTTCAAGACACGGTGTGAGAACCCGCTTTGTTACATAGATATATAGATTTAATGATGTTTCTCTCACTTTACTAAAAACACTCGATGAACACTTTGAGAAACTTATAATTATATTATAATACATTATTCAATTATAATGTGTAACTTGAAGAATTTAACACACTATGATGCCAATGTAATGCAATGTAAAAGTGTCAGCAAGTGACAAGCATTTATGAAGTATAATGATACTTGACATTTTTAAGTGTATGTAAAATACACTTACAAAAGCATTACATTTCATATAAAGAATTATGAATATTTTTGTGATTGTAACTATAATTATACAGTGCTATATGCTATAATATATATGTTATAAGATATGTGTGTGTATGGATATACATACATACTTGTTTTTGATATGTTGTTTTATCTTATTGTATTTTACTGCATGTTTTTATTCAGCATGTCATGTCTCTTTATCATCAGTGTAGCACTTTTAATTATTTTTTATCTTTTTTTTAATTATTTCTCTTGAGACATTTAAACAAAAACTTTCACCTTTTTTCATTAAATTACATTACTTAACAATAACATAATTCAACTGAAAATCAATAAATTGATAAGAAGTAACAGTTTTTGAATAGCTGTCCGCTGTAGTGACCACTGTGTGTTCAGGGTTTAATTCTATTGTATGCATGGTGTATAATCACAATAAGGCACACTGATTCAGAGTCTGATCAATAACACATTATAAGTGTTGAAACGTATTACAGACATCGACATAGACCATGTTAACCTAACTTCTGAAACCAAGCCTACATCCTTGTATACCACAGCACATTAGTGCACATAGGGTGTGAAACCCTGCTGCTGCTGCCACTGCTGCTGCTGCTGAGCAGAGAGGCTGCAGTTTAACTTGGAGTGTCTAATAAATGCAGCTCTACTCTGCCTCAGGCTGATTAATGTAAGGGGAAATTGCAAATCTCTAAGTCAGATACTCAGACACTATTTCAAAACCTGGGCAAAGACAATTTCCACCATATTCACCAATGTCCTGAAGCATTTCTACACATGATACTGCGGGTATCTGAATGACAACATAAAGGCCATGCTATTACTGATATCAAGGGACTCGCAGACTAAATGTGATCAAAGGAGTTTTCTCTTGTGAGAATCACAAGTGGGAGCAGAGAGCTATAAGGACTTATTATACTGTAGTTCCTTCACAGCTCTGTGCTCTATGATTACACAGAAGACAAATACCCAAACAAATATCATTCCCTCGTTCAGTACCTAACACACACACACACACACACACACACACACACACACACTAAGAAATCACTTGAAAACATAGAACAATCGGTAGCAACTCACTGTGCTTTTAGGCTGCATCTCCTATGAGTCAAGAACATCCTGAACCAGGCAACATTTACATCACTTAAATACAATCAAGTACATAAAGAGGATGCTACTAGTTGGCCTCTCCAAGTCTGGATAAGTGAGTTTGATTCATTTGTTTGACGATTGGACCACAAGTGAATCTTACAGTTGTTTAGAGAGGTTTAAAATGCATCTGGAGGCCAGTTCTGAAGCTCAAAACTGGAAGTCCTGATTCATCATCGGCAAGAATATCCTTATATGAACTAGAGGCTAATGTTTAGATGAGTTGAAACATGTTATATTTAGGATTTTGCATGAGAATTTGCAGGTTATTGTTAAGTCGTTGTGGCCAATTGGTATAAGAATAGTTTTACCTGTACATGTTAAAATACATATCACAAATCCTTCAATAGTTTAGGGTAATGGCATCTGAGTGTTATCAAACTACTTTACCAACATTATTTAAATCACAGATTAACTACTGAGCTCAATAGACTTCATTACAGGGCTCTACTGAGAGTATCCTGACAAGTTACATTACCTCATGATATGACAACTGCCAGGCCACTGATAGAAAACTTCTGGGCATGTGTGAGAACGACTGAGAAGATCATCTGGGTCTCACCCTTCCCTCCCCTCCCCTTCCTAACATCTACGAGGACAGATGCAGGAAGACAGCCCTCTGCATTGTGAAGGACCGTCACCATCCAGCTCATGGACTGTTTGACCTTCTGCCTTCTGGCAAGAGACATGGCTCCATTAAAGTAAAACGAGCCAGAATGTGCAACAGTTTCTTCCCAGAGGCCATTAGAATTATAAATATGAATTAATAACTCTGTGTCCTGCAATACCCCCATTATTTTCAGATCATTTTGTAACAGTTTTAGCTGCTGCACTGATTGCACTTTTAGCTTTGCTCAGGTTCTAAATACATCTGTACCTGATGATGAATATCTGAACAAGACGATGTCACTTAGCAGGTAGGCTACTTTCGCTCTCACTTGGAGGGGCCTTAATCTGGGGGGTATTGGGTTGGTGTGCTGTATAGTGTACGTGAAGTTTCATAGTGGATTATTGTCATTACAAAGTGTGCCATTATTATCCAGTAGGGGACCACCCCTTTCCCAGATTTCTTTGGAGGCCCCATGCATTTGACAATAAATAAACCTCAATTAAATATTTTGGCTTTCCAGTTAAATCTCCTATTCTTACATTAACATGACTGAATCATGCATTCACTCACAGTACAGTAAAAACTACTAAAAATGTGACAAAGTGGAAACATGATTATGAAATATGTGAGCGTATATGATCAGCACTTCCTCACTCTACATTTCAAAGAACTACGTTAAACGGATGTGAGTTAACTGGATTATTTTATCCTGATAACAGTGTGTTATCTTAGATTATCTGAGCATTTGAATAACAGGAGGTGACAATGCAGTAAGAACATATTAAAATGTCTTTAACAAGTAATACCAGAAAAAAAAGAATTTAAAGCAACCCCATGAATGAAACTCCAACCTGGCAGCAGAAAAGCTCTTCTGTCTTCTCTGCAATAATCTTGTTTGTTTACAATAATTAAACTGAGTCCAAATTAACACAGGAATTATTTGTTGATGCTCCAAAGCGACACGTCGTACCTTGAACATCTTCAACTGAAGCAGCCGCAGCTGATGGCACCTGTTGTCAGTTACAAGCAGGTGTAGCTTTACACTTGACAGCTTTTAAAGCAACTGAGCATTTCACACACCCTTACTCGACAATTATTCATGTCAAACTCGGATGCATGGATTAGGATCATTTAAACTTCAGGCCTGTATCTCTTGTGGGAGGAGTTTGCAAAGATGAAGCTAATGACCACAACAGTGTTCAATGAAGGTATACCCAGATGCTGACTGAGTGAAGGAGAGATTAGAGGAGGCATGTCCCTGCATTTCAAGACAGGCATTACTTTATTGAGGGCATAGGGGCCATGTTGTCAATGCTAACCACATTCAACAACAGCAAACCACCACCGCCGCCGCCACCGTCTCAATCTTTGGCCGTTCCCCAGCATCCCAGACAATAACACACCAATGCCTGCAGAAAAATCCAATATGTTGTTCTGTTTCCAAAAGCTAGGCTGAAAGTGAAGTAAGTGAATACGCCAGGGATTACATTTCACCTTCTCCCTCCCAGATGGCGTCTAATCTCAAATTACAAAGTGCATCCAGGCGGCCGCAGAAATGAAAAAAAAAGAAAAAAATCCCAGACCTTTAAGTAATGCTGAGAATGTTTTTTTTAAAGAATGACAACTGCCAGGAAAAACCCATGAATGCACAAGTAAAAAAAAAAAGGATGGTCATCATTCAGTTACATTGTTTATCATGTACATAGGGATCCACTGAATGACTCATGTAAAAGTGTAGGTGTTATAAGGATCAGTGACAAATACAGGTTGGCAAGATGAATCATTAAAATAGAATCAGGTTTGTTAAAATGTACATTTTGTATTTTTGTTGTTTTTATCAACGGTAAAACTGAATGTTCCTGAAAATGTCAAATGTAACCACAAAAGAAAGATAAATATTCAATATTTTATCACCTACAGTGTATTTAAGTGGACTTATAATAATAATTGCTTAATTTTTAAAGCATTAAATGAAATTAAAAAATTTTGGAGTGTTTCAACATTCAGATTTTTCCAACTAGTTTTGACAAATTGTGTAAAATTTGTAAAAAAAAAAAAAAAAAAAAAAAAAAAAAAAA
>JANJYP010008646.1:0-17055 GCA_024605115.1 Rastrelliger brachysoma | reverse complement strand
GTGTGTAACATGTATTACACATGCATTTTAGACTAACTGGTCACTTAATTAGGTACATCTGTGCAAACTAATGCAATCCAAAAAAGCAGCTCTGCCATAGATTCTGCTTTTGTAAAACTTAAAACATTTTCAGTTTTGTGTTAACATTGTCAGAAAGTTCATCATTCCACCTTATATTTATTATTTAGGTTGCAGTGGGTAATGGAGTGCATTATCTTCAAAAGTGTTCCTAATATTTCCCTCCCTCAAGTCAGTTAATTGAATGGACAAAATATTAGGAACACCAATGAATATAGTGCACCCCAGCACATCACCACCATCCAATACCACCTCAGTAATAAATGTCTAGTATGAAGTCAGTTTTCTGACGGTGTCAGCAAAAACTGAAAATATACAAGCTTAATAAAAGTACAAGTTATGGCAGAATTGTTGTACTGAATTTCATTAGATCGTACAGGTGCATTTGATAAATGTGAATGCATGCATATAAAGATGCATTGAAGTGTATAAATATCAATAGCTTAGAAGCAGTATATTAGGAAAATGTTGCACACTTATTACATAATCAGTATATAAATGTGGATAAAACACCATCAATTATGTCCAACAACAGACTTTTCCTAATATAACGTTTTATCCAAGATAGCAAAGTTTCTATTGTACACAGTATCCTTTTGTGTAGTAAAAATATATCCCAAATGCGCCACTGCACCTTTTACAGACATAATTTTGGGGTATCTGTGGGTCAAACCTGTGGGTCAGATTCAGGATGTGTGCAGAGGATGTGTTACTTTCCCACCCGAATTATGAAGGACCCGCCCCTGCAATGCTTCTGATTGGCTCTGATTGGCCATGACCCTGATATTTTTACCCTAAGCCAATCGTCTCACTCGTTCCGCCCAAAGCTACCAAATCAAACCAATCTTGACAGTGAAGTCTATCCAATCAGAAGCAGAGTAGGGCAGGTCTTCTCCGAATGCGGGTGCGGTGGAAAATATGGCGGGGGGGATTGGGATGGGTGAAGGGGGAAAGTTCAGAGGTTATAATTGTGTTGTCTTTGTGTAAAGGAGTGGAGCTCGATCTCACATCACTCTTCCCTCCTCCCCGAGTCCTTTCTAAACTCTCCCCCGGGTCTCTACCCTCCCGAACCTCTCCCCTTCTACCCTTACAACCCCAACCCTCCCCCCGATCACCTTCCAGCGCACGAATCAGGTGAGTTTTATGTCGGTGTTTAGCGCTTTTTTAAATATTTGTTGTTATGATCTGAAGTAGCGGAAAGAAATCGCGCCCAGCGTGCTAACAAGGCCGCATGATGATGAGCACGCAGTCTGCTAGCTTAAGCTAACCAAAAGGGGGAACTTTAAATTTTAACCTGGCTTTAAAACACTACTGCCTGTTGTTTGCTGTGCGCACTTATAAAAAGGAGACCTTGCAAATGGTGCCGACATTTAACCAACATCTTACAACATTGACTGATTAAAGCCAATAGTTAGCTTGTGCTAAGTAGCGCACGCATGCTCCATTCATTTCCCAGCACGGTGGAAGCCAACATGCTAACAGGCTAACACACTTACAACCAGCCTTAATAGTTTGATTTGACTCACTTTCAGCGTGTGCGAAATAAGCAAGTTCACATCTGATTACCAAGTCAAGAAAGACTTGTATGTTAATTACAACGTTTATTCGGTTGAGACTGCGGTAACGAGGCATTTAATTGTCCGCACAATTGTTGATAAACTTAAGTCATATACTGATGAAGGCATCGTTAGCACGCGAGCTAGAGAAGGCTGTCTATATTTTCCACTTATTGAAATGTATTTAAATGTGATTTATTTGTTTGGAGACGGATGTGTTGCTCTCTGATCCTCCAGACTATCACCGTATAGTCTCTACAGAGAAAGTACGCACTAAACCTATCTGATTCGTTAGAATATCCATCAGCGTTTACTAGAAACCTTAGCACAAGCTGTTTTATCATATTCATTCAGAAAATGTTCATCTATATTCTCAGTGGTACGTTTTATAATACATAAATTAATTATAACTATCGTATGTTTGCCATTGTATTATCCTTCATTAAATATCAAACTAAGAGGTGTTCTCATTTTGTATGTAATCGGTAAATTGGTTAAAAACCGGGTACATTGTGTAATGTTGGCATTTAGATATGGTGATATGTTTGTAGCAAGAACATTTTGAGTGTTTTTCTCTTGTGGAAGAATTTGATTTAGGAACATTATGCAAACCTAAAGGTGATGTGAGTGACCGTGTTACCTCTGTTTTTATTTTTATGTTTTCATTTACTTAGTCACACTTTTCATTATCATGATTGCTTTATAATTTCCAGTGTTTTTTTCTTTACCTCTTAGATCCATCTCGGTGACCAAAGACCCCAGTTCTATACGGACGACTACGTTTCAGTTGCAGTTATGGACTCCGGTGTGATTGAAGGAGGGCTCAATGTCACCCTTACCATTAGGCTGCTCATGCATGGCAAGGTGAGGTCATCTGTCCGCACTCTTCGTAGCATATGACACTATATTTATTGTAATGATGTCCCTGAGGGATGCGTAAAGGCCAGGAACTGTGGTGTGATGGGATCCCGTATCTCAATGCAAGGTGCTGTGTTTCTCTGCTGCATAACAAGATGTTTTTCTTCCTTTCCATATGTGGCTCTGTTCATGCCAAGTATTAAAATGCATCTTGGGTGATCTGGTCACAAGTGGACAGCTCTAAGTATAGGTGTGAATGTGCCTAACACACGCTGAGGACATGTTAGATCTAATCACCAGACCACATGCGGAGGTGGTCTGGGCTGCATATGGTCACATTCTTTAAAGGAGGCGTATTAAGCTTATTTCCAGTTATATAGTGTTACAAAGTCAGATGTTCATATTAAACAAGCCTAGAGTCTCAAAAAATGAGGTAAACGTATAGACCTGTGTGCAAAATGTGCACTAACTTCAGACTGCTCTGAATGCAAAGTTTCCAACTTTTTTTTTTTTTTTGTCTACTTTTAGCCCGAGCTAATGACTCGTGATGGCTTTCTTTATACTGTCATCTGCTCCACACACAGTGTGTGAGTCCACTGCTCTGCTAGCATTATGACATTTTTCCATTGTTTTGGGGTAGTCAAGCCGAGCCATGATCAAGCTGAACTGTGAGGGTTTTTTTCTTTACAAAGCAGTAAGTCGTTAACCCATTACAGTTGTGCTATTCATCTGCACCTCTGCATCACACATCATCTTCACCGTGGCTGTTTCTGTTTGAACTATTCCGCCCGCATTATTTCTAACTAATTGGCTGAACAAAGAACTATAAATTTGAACGTATGTTGTCACGTCGTCTGATTCTTAAATAGAACAGATTGAGCTTATCAGGAGGGGAGCCTGAAAGGAACTGGAGCTAACACTGCCTGTTAAGAGACAGAGGGTGTACTGAGGGGCTGCATAAAGGGCCAGTTCAAGATAAAGGAGTTTTTTGGACTCTGAAAACCTAAAAACTATTCTTGTCCCAGAGTAAACATATCAATCTTGAAAAGACCATTGCAGGTTCCCTTTAAGCAGTATGTACGTGAATGTGTCCGAGGCCAAACTTAAGGGAGATTCAGCATCCAATGTTTCTCTGTTTTGTTGTCACTTAACAAGAATAGTTGGTCCACCTTAAAGGTAAGTCCACCTTAACACATCTGCTGTCATTGTGTGTTGAGGTACTTGCCTTTAACCTCTTCCACTGCCACCACCCTACCATAGACCTGTTTTTGAGGGTGAGGGGCATTAGGGGGAAATAGCAGGTCAACATTATATGCCGCATAGAAATTGTATTAACTGGTAATCCGAAGATTAATTTAAGCCATTTTTAGTCATAAATCTGTAATGAACATTGTGTTTTGGTTAGGTGCCTATTCTAATATTCATAGTATATGATATTAAGATGAAAGTATACAATGGCTTTTCACATGCTCAGTTATGCCTCCTATGCTGTGGCAGCAATTTAGGGGTTGATACTATTTGGTACAAAGTTTAACCAATCTGACCACTTGATAATTGATTAGGAAATTGTCAAAAATCCATCCAAAACCACACAGTTGAAGTACCAAGAACTTGAGCTACACCACAGAAAAATTAATACTTGGATCTGAAGCACTATGTCTGGTAAAGCCATGTGTCCTCTGAAAGCTAGAGATCTCCATTTTATATTTGTGTAAAATTTCATGAAATTGTGGTTGTGCTAGAAGTCATAACAGGTCATTTTTATAAAGTCAGGTTAAAAATGGTCTCACTACAATGAAATTGCAACTATGGGGACAGTGTTTCCCACAGAAATTTTGGAGACTATGGGGGCAGCGGAGGAGTGGGGGCGGTTGCCTATGGTTGTGCACAACGGACTACTCTATTACCCCTTCTCTCCTCACGTCTCCTCATCACCTAGGCAATGCACGTAATATCAAGCGGGGTGCATCAGTTTCTCGTGCGTGCGCTGTGGGGTCAGACTGAGACTGGTGGCTCAAATTAGATTATGGCGGGCTGCCATTGTCTCGTCAATGTATGGGACACACTCCGTAACTAACATCACCCCTGGATACAACTGGACTTGCAGGATCTAAGAGTCTCAGCATTCCAGTCATACTCAGTTTATGCAATTACTAGACTGTTTAGACCCCATTATGCAGAAATATTCAGTGCAAATGAATTTTTAAAATCAGCAATGATGACATATTTTATACTGCATGCAAAAAACTGTATAGTTTCTGCCAAAAACTGCAGAGGATTAAGTCTGTAAAATGAAGTCCTGTGGGTCCTTGATAGAATCCAATTTCCTCCAGACATCTTGAGGTGAAAGGTTAAAGGACCCTTCTGAACATGGCAATGATAGCTTTTCCCTGGCAGAAATTTAGCCATATTTTGCGGTGTTACTTATCCCCCTCCTCGACAAGCTAGCATGACATAGTTGGTACAGTGGATGCATTAGGTCCTCTAGTTTCATTTGATACCCGTCTCTTCACTATAGCTTTAAAAATAACAATCCTTCTGGTCTTTGCAAACAGAAATGATGCACGTGTTTATGTGCATACAGAGCAAGAAGTGAGAAGTCTGATCCCAAGTACTCACTCAAGACACGTTTTAATGCCAGGTGTGAACCAACATACTTGGAGTGGCCCACTTGTGATCGGATGACACATGTTACACATGACGTGTTATTTTCCAAGATGGATTAGCTGTGCTAAAATATTACAGTGTTTCGTGATGTTAATATTAAATTATGGTAGAGGTAAATGGTCATTTTATTGAGAGCAGAGTTTTATTCCTCACTCACAAATTAGCAATTACATTCTCTACACCCTTTGAAATGTTGTAGAGATCTCTTTCCCATGTGTGTTTCTTGCTAAATGATCCCATAGCAGTTTGAAATGATGTTATGTAAAGCCATTCCCACATCTCTATTAGACACTTGGTAAAAACCACAACCAGGAGGTACAACCAATCTATCTGACTTTGACGGAAGCTTCACTGCCACACACTTGTTGCATTTTGTGTCCCACAGTGGCTTGTTGTTATTGTGGTCTCAAATGATAATGTGCCATGTGGTGAGAAGTGGCTGCACAAAATCTTACTCTTAGACATCAGCTTACACTGCAGGCATACCAGACTGTTGATATAACTGAAAAATGATCCTCCATAAGATCTGCTTGCTTGAAGCATCTTAAAACATGTCCCAGTGCGGACTACAGGCATTAGCAACCTACGTATACTGTGGCCTCACTTCATTATGGGTCTCGCTGTGGTCAACAGCACCATCTTGAGCCTGTGTAAGAAGAGACGAAACAAACATTTACTATGGTAGAGTGCTGGGACATTCATGACGAATTTGAATAGTTGTACCTTACAATTAGTCAGTTAAATTCTACAGCTTGCAATGCACTTTTGTCTCTTTTTAAAGCAACATCCTATCAATTGCAACATTCCTATTTTATTATATTGTATTACATCTAATACCCATAACCATTAAGGACTTTCTGAAGGAGGTGTTCTGACAGTGAAAACTTGTCTTCTTATCCAAGTAATAGTAAGCCATGTGGTCTCCATTTACTGAAGGTTTTTCATTACCTGAGAAAATGATACAAGGAGTAGCTCGAGATGATAGACGTTGAATGATGTGCTAATAACAAATGTCAAGTTTAAAAATGATAATTGAATTAACAAAGAGGAACAATATCTCTTCTTGTGTTTCAGGAAGTTGGAAGTATTATTGGAAAGGTAAGCTGCTGTTTAATATGACTGGATGTTTGATTATCTTTATCATTGAATTAAACTAGTAATGAATCTGACTTTGATGTTTTCCTTTGCTAACAGAAAGGTGAATCTGTGAAGAAGATGAGAGAAGAGGTGAGGTCCCTTGTTTTATAGTCATAGTTCAGTAAAAGTGGCTGTGATATTTAGATTAGATTACAGATTATGGAAAAAGTCAGCCAAATTGATTTTTTAAAAATGACTTCCTTTTGTCTTTATAGAGTGGGGCTCGCATCAACATCTCTGAGGGCAATTGCCCTGAGAGGATCATTACTTTGGCAGGGCCAACCACCGCCATCTTTAAAGCATTCTCCATGATCATAGAGAAGTTGGAAGAGGTACGTCCGAAGTGTACTGTACTTTTTGCAAATCAGTAGTACCCAGCCCAAACACAAACTGAATTAACCTTCTTATGTGTTTACAGGACATAAGCAGCTCAATGACAAACAGCACAGCTACCAGCAAGCCCCCTGTGACCCTACGCATTGTGGTGCCTGCCAGCCAGTGTGGCTCCCTCATTGGGAAGGGTGGCTGCAAGATCAAGGAAATCCGAGAGGTATGCACACAGAAAAACATACAGTACAAATTGTTAAAAATAAAACTATGTGATCTGAAATTAGTTCAGCATTTGCAGTACATCAAACTATACTATACAGAGCAGGCCCTCAGTTCTTATCCCCTTTTCCTGTATTTGTGTGTCCTAGTCAACCGGTGCTCAGGTACAAGTGGCAGGAGACATGCTCCCAAACTCCACAGAGCGTGCCATCACCATCGCTGGCACTCCTCAGTCTATAATTGAGTGTGTGAAACAGATCTGTGTGGTCATGCTTGAGGTAAGTGGACCCACGAAAGTAGTGAAACAAATAAAGTAGTTCTATAAAATTAATCATGTTGAAATAGTGAGGTCACTGTTGAGAGCCTGGTATTGTAGATTTGGTATTGGTGTCAAACGGGTTCACAGGATTGTGGTTGGTATTGTATTTTTATAATTATTTTAGAAACAACACAGTATTATACAAAATATTAAACCTTCTAAAAGGAAAGCTTTGTCTTTGTTAGATATTTATTAAAAATCCTGGAAAAAAGTATTTTCCATTTTGCCTTTGTTATGCTAAGGGTGCAAAATGCATCTGTACCATTTTAAGAAAATGTCAACATCCACTTGAGACTGTGTATTGGCAGACACTGAACTAACTATGTTTAGGATTTGGAGCAGTTAGTCTGAAACTAAATGAAGACGTCTGTAGTGTGGAGATGTGATATCTTTAAGATTGCATGTTTGTGTTACTTTACTTAATTAAAAAAAAAAACAACTATGACTTCACAATTTCAACAATTAGACGATAACATGGGTTGTAATATAATGGCACATCTGCTTGTTTTGTCTCCTGTACAGTCTCCGCCTAAGGGGGTCACTATCCCCTACCGGCCCAAGCCTTCAGGATCTCCCGTCATCTTTGCAGGCGGACAGGTACGACACTTCAGAGAGACATGAGAATCCCGCCTGTTTGTTATGTTTTGGGAGATATTTTTTTGCTGCAGTTATCTTTAATTTGGGATGCATATTTTGCAGGGAAGTGTTCATTGAAATACTGACATGATGAAAGATCCTGAATGTAACTCAAAATAACATCTTGACTGAAGAATTTCAGTATGATTGGTCATAATCAGAAAAGTTGCACTTGAGTAGTTGTTAAGGTATCTAAGTTCTGAAAACAGCTGTATCAATATTGTGTGTGTTGACTCTCATTGATCTTAAGTACTCTAATTGACTATGGAACATTTACTTTAGAGAAGTCTGTGACAGCTTTCTTTTTGTTCTTCCTCTCATTTTGACTTTATTTTTAACATTAAGTTTCAGTAGTGAGGTGGCCTTCTTTCTCTCAGTATTTTGTGTGCAGCAGCTCAGTTCTTTCTGGAACTGGTTGGCCTAACATTGCAAGGTCTTTTAACCTACTAAATACCTTTTTTTTATTCTTTGAAAAAAAAAATCTGTCCTTCTGGTTTGCTTAATTCCACTATAATGTCTCTAAATATTTCTCTTTTCCCAGAAATGTGGAGACTTTGGACAAGACATACATGTTGATATTCTTAGATTTTTGTTCAGAGAAGGCTTTGTTGTGTTGAAGTGTGCAAGAGGTCTTTTATACATTAGGAGGGATGTAGCTGTAGCAGTAACTTAACCTACAATCAGAGGCCTATGAAAGCTTTGTTTTCATTTGTTTCAGGCATATGCCGTACAAGGACAGCACGCGATTCCACAGCCAGATGTAAGTGCAGTAGTCATCTCTATATGACCCCCACCAATACCACCTATTATTAAGAATGTGCAACCACCCACCCACATCTCGTTTTACAGTTGCTGTAGCCCTAATTTTTAATTTTTGCCTGTCCCCCTTCGATTTACTATTATCAGATTTTATAACCATTTAGAGAGCAGTGCTGTTCATGTTTCCTGTGTCGACTGGCAGGCAGTTGTTAATTAAACTGCTGTTTGTGTTTGTCCAGACTCTCCACTGTTTCATGAATAATAATCTGTTCCTGCCGCTCACCCTTTCTGTTTATCCTTTTTTTGTGCAGTCTTGTGCTTACATGTCTCATTCATTAGTGTGTCCCAGATAAACATGTTCTTTGTTCCCACCTTAATTAACACTTAATACTTTGTTTCTTATGATCTGCCCATTTGTCTTTTGACTCAAACTTTCTCTCTCCCATTTTTTTTATGAGCTTTAGATGTTCCATCTAGAGCATTTGACATGATAGATTGTATATTATTAGCCCCACCTGCCATTGAATATTGGCATCAGAGCAAGGAAATACTAGTCAGATATGATATAACATAGTAACATTTATTAAGTTAAAATGTTTGTTTTTTCCCTCTATGGCCTGTAAGCAGCGCCATTACTTTTATATAATTAGTTTGTCATTGGTTAGAACAGTTTTCATTTATTAAAACTAGATCTGTTTATAGAGGTGGCATGGAAACATCATCTCTTACTTCCCCTCCAGCTGTAGTGGTGATACTGATAGTGTTCTACTAAGCTTAGACTGTCTCCCAGTGTATGTGTGGGTCTTGTATTGGTGTTGGTTAGGGCATCTCCTGCTCACTGAGAGCTTCCTCCCTTGTGTATTGTGACTTTGCCCTGACCCTGAAGACTACAAGAAAGCTTTACCAAGAGATGCAGCCTGCACTGTGGAGGAATACCTTTGGGGTACCCTATATAGACAAGCCATAAAACACACAGACACCAGTAATCCATGTAGAGCTTTGTGATAGGATTAGAAATCTACACACCAAGGCATTGAGTGATGAAGTGTGTGAAATCTTTCTTTTTGTTGTTTTTGGCTGTTCTTTGTTGTAGTTGTCTCTACTAACTGTGATTTTTTTTTTGTTCTGTTTTTCCCTCTTCCTGTGTTTTCCATTTTCTCCGTTTCTCTCCCTGCCTCCTCTCTCACTCTCACAGTCTTCCTCTGCTGCTATCTCTCCACAGCTCACCAAGCTTCACCAGCTGGCTATGCAGCAGAGCCCCTTCCCCATCGCACCAAGCAACCAGGGATTCACTGGTATGCAGCATGACATGGCCCACAGGCTTTCAATGCAACATTTTGCCAAATGGTCCAGGCTCAAAATTCCTATTTATTTGATCAGAGTTCATAAAATGATCTCTGTTTGACTGACTCACCCATAGGGTGGACTATTTTTAGTCCACTGGCCAAATGGCTAGTGAATGTTAAAACTTTCAAGCTACTCAATAGATGGAAATCTACCATTTACTTTTATATTTTACCAGCATTTGGCCAATTCTGATTTGCTTTTCAACCATATTTGAAGAAAGGCTCATTTAATTCATCCATCCTCAGGTTTAAGAAATCTGTAATTTGCAACTCCTAATGACTGTGGTTGAGTCTGTGCTTCAGGTGTACAGTATTTAATGTTGTATTGTAACCATTAACATTTGAAATGAAGGGTCTTTAATATTGTTTAATAGGTGACTAGGGGCTTGTCTCTGTGCATATTGCAAGGATTTATTTTAATATTTCAACATGTTATGGTTATTTGATTGTGGTTGACTATCGTTATCATTATTTTTTTTTCCTGTGTGTTTTTCTGTCAGGGATGGATGCTTCTGCTCAAACCAGTTCCCATGAGATGACCATTCCAAATGATGTGAGTGCTCCAAAGCAACAGATCTTTTCTCAATTTTAATACTTGAATTCCAACTTAACCTTCACATAAATACATTTACAAAATGGCATGTTTTCATTCCTCATTGTTTATTTTAAACGTCACTATTGCTTGTTTTTCCGCTTTTCTCCACTGTAGCTTATTGGGTGCATCATTGGCCGCCAGGGGGCCAAGATCAACGAGATCAGGCAAATGTCGGGTGCCCAGATCAAGATTGCAAATCCAGTGGATGGATCAACCGATCGCCAGGTCACCATCACTGGCTCACCTGCCAGCATCAGCCTGGCAGAGTACCTCATCAACGCCAGGTAAGATCATCTGTCAAACTATGTTAACTCCCAACAGGTGATTCATTCAGTCTCAGTTTTCTGCTCAGCTGCATCAGTGCATTTTGATAAAATGTTTAAAAAAAAAAAAAAAAAAAAACTTGGGTCAACCTGATCAGATTTTTTTTTCAATGCTTTTCTAAATTTGCCCAATCACCCTTCTGTTTTTTTCTTGGCTGTCACATTTAATTTCTCCTACAGCTCCTACAGTCATCCAGCAAGGGCAGGCTACTTAATGTACCTCCTAATAATGTGTGCAAATATAAAATAATTGGCTGAAGTTTCTAGTGTGATTTAATGTGCCATCATAATAATTCGGTCCTTGGCATTTCTATTTCAACTAATATTTATGGCTTTGGTGTTTGTTAGCTCTCTGTCAGTCTGCACTTGTGCCCCCCCCCCCTCACTAAGCTCTACATTGATTCATCACTAGAGATTTTTTTTCTTTCAGTTTTGGGTGTGACGCTCATTTCTAATGACGCTTTTTGTCCTGTGTTTTGATCACATCCCTGAGTGCTCGCCCCCCACCCCCCAACCCACTCTCCCTCCCACCTGTCCCTCCCCATTGCTCACCAGCCTGCCCTGTGACCCATCCCGACTGTGTTGTCCCTCTCTCCTTGTCTCTCTTTCTACAGTGTAGAGTCCTCTAAACCTCCTCCCTCCTCCTCCTCCTTGAACCCTGAACAGACCAGCCTGTGCCCTTCCTCCACCTCTACTACTACTACTACTACTACCACTACTACTACTACCACCACCTCCTCTGCTGCTACCTCCTCCTTCTCTTCCTCCTCCTCCTCTTCCTCCTGTGTGGTGCCCCCCTCAGCCTCCATCCCTCTGTCCTTGTTGGCTCCAGGGCCGCCTCCTCCCTCCTCTTCCTCCTCCTCTTCTTCCTCCACTGATTCCCTGCTCCCCAGCTCTCCTGCCTGTGTGTCGAGTCTCCTCAGTCTCAAGCCCCTCCCTCTCCTGGCCCTCCATGTTGTCAGCGGGGCGAGTAACCCCACACATCCAATCCCTCCCGAGCCCAAAATTGCCCCTGAGTTGGGCTCCAAATCTAAAAGACGAAGGCTCTCCCCTTATTAACGAAGGAAACATAAGTCATCTACTACTAAAGTACTGACAATACTCTTTGTTGTCTGTACCTGCACTTGCTTTTGTATCTGGCTGTGCCATGCCACGCTTACTACAGAAAACAAATGCACATTAACAGTGTTACACAGCCAGAAAGATGGTTGCTGCCATATTTATTAAATCGATATCTGTAGCTTGATTTGGCTCGTCTCCTAAGGGAATGACATGTTGAGTGCATTATATTTTTAAATGACTTTGAACCTAGCATGGACAGTGAATTATGTCACTGATTTTACTGAAGCATTTCTCTTTGTGTAAGCTCTGCTCAGGTAGCGGCTCTCTTTTAAGATGTCATATGATATGGGAATTGTAGTTTTCTTGTAGTGATTTTGNATTATTATTATTATTATTATTATTATTATTATTATCATCACTGGGTGTCATAGTGAATGAGTAAATGTTTCATGATGATTTTTCTCATGTAGGAAACAGATGTAAGTTCAAGTAATCTGCCCTCAGGTATCAAATCACCTTTTTAGATCATGTTGTTGATTAAAAAAAAATAGAAAAATAACATGGTAACACAGTTTGATGTTTTGGGAAATGCATATATTTGCTTTCTTGCCATGAGTTTGAAGGAAGAGATTCTTTTAACTCATACAGTTTGTACAGTAAACATGTAGCTTGAGCCAGCAGCCAATTAGCTTAGCTTAGTTTAGCATTAAGGCTGGTAAAAGAGGGAATCGTTAGCCTGGTTA
Organism: Rastrelliger brachysoma; assembly: GCA_024605115.1. Lineage (NCBI taxonomy): Eukaryota > Metazoa > Chordata > Actinopteri > Scombriformes > Scombridae > Rastrelliger > Rastrelliger brachysoma. Next base: position 4,427 of record JANJYP010008646.1, on the reverse strand, counting down.
TACAAATATAAAACCCCAGGATATCTTCTTTTTTTTTACAGGCTAATCAGTTGAAGTACATATTATAGTCAGGAAAGTTGTTCTCTGGCCAGCAGATTTAGAATTATCTACTGACACAACAGTAGTGTCAGTCTGATTAATATCAATCAATATCAAACTCTTGACAAGGAAGAAGAATATCTCCCAAAATGCTGAACCATTTCTTTAGCACAGCTCCATTGCCAAACCTCGAAGTATCAGTTTTGAGATCTGACTCTGAACATCTAATGGTTAAAGATGGATGGTGAAGAGACATCTAATTATCTTTCTCTTCTATACCAGAGCATACATTTTTTGTTGAATAAATATTTATGTCCTCATATAGCATTTAATTATAATGTGATGTATAGTATAAAAGGTTAACATGTATCTTGTCTGACTGCACGCATGCTTATTCTCTCTCCCACCCTGGACTACTGGTGTCTCTCTGTCTGTTTCTCCAGGCTTTCCTCTGAGGCCACAGGACTGGCAGCCAACTGATAAGACACTGCATCTGCACTAAATCTCACTTTTATATCATCGGCTACCATAAAACAGTCAATGCAACTATTCAACTTAAGAGTTTATATATTATACCGCCTCTTCCTCATTTGAAATCATGTCAACAGCCACTGATTTGATGCGCTGCATTCATTATTTATTTTTTTTGGTTTTACTCAAAAGAATCAAACAATTAGGTTTTTAATTCCCGTTTTGAGTCAAGTTGGAGATTTTAAGGAGTTATTAGATTTTTTTTTTTTTTTAATTTGTTTCAATGGATCCCTTCCTCTCTTCCCTTTTTTCTTTCTTTGTCATCACAGAGGATTAGAGTTGGAAAAACTCTTAATAGGAATATAGATTTAGTTCTGTACAATCAGGTTTTTTCTTTAAAAAGGTAAAATAAAAAAAGTATCAAATAAGAATAGAGTGACTGTTTTATTCTGTGTTTATATACCAAGCGACCCTTTTTTTTTTTTTTTTTTTTTTTCCTTACTCAGTTCCAAAGTCGGTCTACCAACTTGTATGTCCACATGCTTTAGATATACGGTACTGGCCAAAAGTTTGGACATATCTTCCCATTCCTTTGAATGTGAAAGTGTGTCCAAACTTTTGATTGGTGCTGTACACTCCCCTTCATCCCCTTTTCAACTCAAGTGCTTGTAATATGAAATACTCGTGTCACTGAGAATACGTAGCTGTACATGCACTGTCACCGAATATATTGGTTATGATGACAAATGTTCTAACACAATTGAATTTATCCACATAATTTAAAATGTGTATTGGTACACATGTCACTTTTTCCTCCCTCCACATGTCATTCCTGTGTTCCCCACTCCTTTTCCTGAGATCATGTTGATATTTTGCTGGGATGGGAGGTTTTTGGGGGATTTGGGCTCGGCTTTAGGGATCAGAAGCAGAGGGTTCTCCTCGCTTTTTTTGTAAAGACTGATATATACTAAAAAAAAAAAAAAAGTTGGAATATTTGTTTTAAATGGAGGAAATATTTTTTTTAACTACCAAAGGGGGGGGGTTAACTCCTGGACACTGATCTGTCTATTAAATGTGATGAGGCTGAGAACTGAATCATTTAAGCTCTGGAACTAGACAAAGAAAGGGTTGTGAGTTAACACTAGTTTCCTGCTCTTTGCTTTGCTCAAGTCAGAATTTTATTTTTTATTTGCAGGAAAGAAAACTTTTGTGCACGTTTTTTGAGACTGTAGACCCGGGTGCCACAACATTGTTAAAAAAATACAGAAATAAAGATGTGAATTGCTCAAACCACAAATTGTCTTGAGAATTCTATCACTGTGATGCAATAAACACACAAATGAAGGTTTTACATGTTTGATTTTATTTTAAATGGTTTCTTAAATATATATATTGTACAGTTACAATAATGCAGTATAAAAAAGCAAACATTTCAGTTCATACAGGGTTCCAATCAGCATCACGGGAAACACAAGTACCTGCTCAATCGAGACACTAGAGGGCAGTAGATTTGCTTTTTGGCAACAGTTTATCCTGCATGAGAACTTCAAGCATGTATTCTTGGTGGGGACATTCAGTTTAAAATGCTCTTGAAGTCAAAAATTTTCAAAATGAATACCATAGAAGAGATAAAAAAATGTAAGCTGCCATTTCTAGCTTATTTAGTGGGACCTGGTCCATTGTAGATTAATGGAACAGGAAGTGATGTGCTGCTGGACACGTACATCAAAACCAGAGTTTTATGTATCATACTGTTTTATGAGGGAGCCCTTACACGTAAGTGAAAGCTGGCCATCTCCAAAAAAAAACAAAAAAGAAAAAACCCTGTTGGCCAAAACTTCAGCTGGTGAGGACAATGTCAGAATGTCCTTTCTGATAACTGATTAACTATAATGTGTGTTTGTTCATCATCTGAGTTAATCTCTTAATTTGGATTTGTGTTAAATAGTTTAAAGTGGACCTGAGCAAATCATGATGTCACAGGCCCAGTATTTTAGGACATGATGGAAAAAACTCCAAAGTTTGCGGTAATCCCCCAGCCCAAATATTGAGTAAACCAAAGGTAACTTCTATCATGATCTTAAGTGTTTCTGTCTAAGCCTGTGATGGCTCTGAAATGTATTTCCTGAAACAATACTAGAATTGCAAGTTTGCATAAATGAGCCACATGGTTTAGATTCCCAAAATGTTCTAAGCTTTGACATCTTTTCTGCTCTGCGTGGCATGATCATGTGTCTTCAAAGGCTGGAGCTGAATGAGGGTAGACGACCATAATATTCATGGTTATTCTATTTTGGTGTATTGTGTCCCCGTCCTCCATACTGTATTCTTTCAGTCATTAAACATCTGCCAGCATTTCTGCATTTTACCTCTGTGGATAGAGCTAATGTTTAATTTGGGTGCGTCACAACTGGTGACACATTCATAAATATCCAATAGGCTATCCACACTTTTTCACAAGCATGCTTTTTTGATGCTATATACACCCCCAGATGCTCAAAAAAGGTGTTCAAACTGGTATTGCATTTAATACAGTAAACACTGCAATACTAATAAAAAAAGCATGTCTGCTGGTTGACTGGTTATATGCTATGACATACTGTACCAGAGCAGACATATTGCTTTTTTTCTTTGTTCATGTTCCTCTTTTCTCTGTGTTGTGATGCTCGGACATGAACAACAGCTACAGTACATTCTACTACCATAAGCTTTTTGAGGTTCAAATAGGATAGCGCCACCTAAGTAGAAACATCAGCACCTTTAAATTATACAATCTCACATTTTAGAAAATTTGTTCATTTTACAACACCACATATTTACAAGGATATTAAAGCACAGAAATAAGAAATGGTAACATAATCCATGATGCAAATATAAATAAAATTGTAAACTATACAAATTAAAAATGTAAACATTTTTAAAATATCAACAAATTCACTGTAACATAATAAATTAGTGCATAATGTTTTGAGAAGATATAACACAATCATGAGGAAATCAGTACATTTCATAAATTAAGTGCAAGCAGCAACATTAACAGCTGTTCCGGTAATGCTGACTATTAAAAATATTATAGAAGCCCTGATAGGATTTCATAATGTTCTAATATCATGACATTTTGCAGAAATATGACACGGTTTTTGAAAAAAAGATGACACAAATTCTCATGACAGAGATAAAAATACAAACTGACATGGAAGTGACAGACACATTAATAGACAGTCTTAGATGGCCTCTTTCAACTGAGGCCTCTGTCACTGAGATGTAATTTGAAGGGTTTTTGCAAAGCTGATCTTGGGTCTGATGTTATGGAGGGAACAGAGCGGGCTGCTGCTCTGCCAGCTCAGCTAGTGTCCCAGTTCAGTTTCACATCCTCGTGATGGGTTTATCTCAAAAATGATTGGGATTTTTCAATTCTTCCAAGGATTTCAATTTTTTAAGAGCAATACTCATCATTTTCTGAGGATTTGTTTTGTGTTCATGCTTGTGAATCTTCATTTCCTGCTTTGATGCAATGTCCCTGATCATTACTCAATGTATTGAAAGAGTGAAAGAGGCATTCAGAGGCCAGATTTATGGGTATTTGAGTGGGTGAAGGATGAGGTGTCATGTTTTCACCAGTTGGTTGGAGGTTGGCTGGGCTCTGCACTGCCTGAATGGTCCAGCTCAGTGCTGTCACAGTCCGAGTCATCATACAGGCCCTGGTAAAGAGCAAAAACATGAATTATCTGATTTTAAACAGCAACACGTACTAGAACATTGATCTAAAATAGCAGATTTGTGATTGGTGACCTATTGCTTGCTTGTCTAGTCTGTAGCAGTCATTTACTTTCAACTGTGCTTACTTTCAGTTAGCATCTGTGTGTCATGCGGTGAGGTTCACGGCTGGTGAGGCACTACCTCTTTGCATAGTTAGA
>JANJYP010008639.1:0-36999 GCA_024605115.1 Rastrelliger brachysoma | reverse complement strand
TTCCTGTGCTTTGGGACCAGTCCATTTCATATCTGTGGAGTATAAACAGCACATTATATACTATATAAGAACACTTGAAGTAACCATAATGGTGGTTTTGTATGTTTTAGCCCCAAATCCACATATGTTGGCTGCTATACAGTAATTGTTTTGTCTTGTCTGAGGTTGTGTATGTTTGTGCGTAGCATTTGGTTTTCAGACATGGTTCATCAGTGATATGTTTTCCGGCAGCTGACTGTTTATGCTTGATAATCAGTGTCCTTGAATGCACCAGCAAGGGCAGCCACACTATTGTATCATGATAGTACGTGACTCACAATAAAATAAAGACAACTGTCATAGATTACATATCATGAACAACTTAGTAGACTTTCAGTGCGCTAAAATGTTTGGAAACCACTCAAATCTTGTCATATGTCTTGGGAAAGAGTCATTAATAATGTAAAATATGTACAATTTGTACTGAGCAGGATAAAATGTGCCAAACCACCAGTATGGTCTTTAAAGATTTGAGACTAAGCAGATCCTTAGTTGGAGTAAACTCTGTTCTTTTTTTTTTTTTCTTTTTTTTCCAGATTTTGAATTTGAATGCTGGATGTGTTCAGATGGATTGGGCCCAAATCCACTCCTTCTAATAACTTGTTCATAATAAAGCAGAATGTATTCGCTTTGAGCATTTTGTTTTATCATATTTATAAATCTCTTTTTCATTTTGACATTTGACCATCAGTGGAAGTCAAAAGTTACGTGATCAAAATAAAGTGTTTTTTTTTTTTATATGGCATATAAATGGCATTCTGCAACTCAATAAATACATTTGTAAAGGATACAGATTTTCTGTTTTGTGTTTTTTTTTTTTTTGAACAGTGTATTTAGTCTACTTTTCAGTTTTATCTCAGCAGATGTTCTTTTCTGTCAAAATGTGACAGCTGATGTTCTTTGCAGATAGCTCTTTACAGCAGAGTGATGCCTTCTCTACTGTGCATATAGTCAATTGGGCCTCATTATATAGCGTACCACAGGCATTATTAAACCACTTGTGTGTCCATTAGTCTCTTTGAGAGGTTATAAACTGCAGGAAGCTCGCACTAAAGATGAAGGAGGGATGGAGCGGACAAGTGTGGAGAAGGGGATTTCCTCTCCTGCTCTGTACTCTGTATCTCCTACCTGCAGAACTAAGAGGAAATCATTTTTCAGTCCCCATCCTCAGGACTTCCTCCCTAATGTACTCTCTTTCTCTCTTGTGTGTTTATGTCTGTCCTTATCCAACTGCCCCCCAAAAAAACTCTCTCACCCCTCTTTATTTTGCTGTCTTTTCCCATCTCTGCGCTGTGTATTTCTCTTTCTTCACCTGCTACTCTGATGCAGATCTTGTTTCGTTGTTGTAGCCACGACGAACCCACTAGAGATCTGTTATACACACACATACACACACACAAACTCAACAGACTGTTCAGCTGCAGCAGTGAAACTCACTCACATTCACACACCACAACATCGCCATAAACCAGAGGATTGCTGCCTGTCCAGATGTGGCTGCTGTAAGTCAGCATTAGTGTGAGGTGAAAGCGGACAAGACGCCGAGGGCCCTTAAAGCACCACTGGACCGTCCCATCCTGCTGTTAATGGGGTGCCAGAAACTTCAACCACGCACACAAATACACACACACATACACATCATGCCTCACTAGTTACCAAAACCTCCCCGAGCTCGAGCTACTCTGACTCAACAGATTTCCTGACCTGCACTGGGTGGGATTGAATGCTCTCTCCCTCGTGCCTCTGGCAGGAGGATATTTGCCACCTGGGATTGCCCTGAGGCAGCTGGCTGAACGGCTGGAGGCGGTCGTTCCTGTTCGTCCAGCAGACAGAGGTATGAGCATGCCTGCACCTCTTCAGCTGACGGGCCTTTTATTCTCTGCGACAGGTTTCCCGCCCCACCTCCTCTCTGTAGGGTTGGAACGGAGAGGCCATGACCTCCAGGCCTGAAATTTAAACTCCTCGTAAAAAGAGTTGGAATAGGGAGGGAAAACACCCTTTCAGACACCCATGTAGGAAGACAGGACCCTTTTCTCCTTATGTTTACTTAATGCTGGGTCAGCTGAGATGAGGGGAAAACAACATTCCCCGATGCAGTCCGTGTTCCACATTCATTCAGTCCACCTTTGTCTCTGGATGTGACATAGGCTACCTATAGGCCTGGTTATTTTTAGTTGAATATCGACAAACACTTTCAGAATGACAGAGATCTTTGAAGATTTGACTAAATTGTTAAAAGATACCAAGACTTGTTTCTGATTTCTGTTTTCTGTTTCCCTGTCCTGCTGCAATGGAAACAAGACACAAACAAATGCTCACAGGCAAGAAGCAAGTTAGAAACATCTGTAAGTTTGAACATCTGTAAATCAGAAAAGAATTAAGTCAGTCATGTGGCCCTTAAGATGATGTATGAGAGGAAGGGAATACAAATTACTATCTCTAATACTCTGGAATTTTTGCAACACATTGCACCTTTTGAGAAGACCCCAAACTAAGGCTCCAAATCTAACTGTTGTAGCTCTGAATGGCTGTGTAGTGGGTTTACTTCTGCGTAGTATGACGGAGGCACTCTTAGTTCTACACTCGCCCACCTCTGGGCTCGAACTCATATGCCTCGCGTCAACCTCCGGACCGAAAGGCGAATGCTCTAGCCAGTGAGCTAAAGAGCCTGAGCTCCCAGCCACCGGCTAGGAACGTTCTTAAAGTGTCGGGAGGGAAGCTTCACTAACTGCTATACGGCTCCGAGCCGGCTCCTGCTACAGCTGCACTATTTGATCCACTCTACTACTACTAACTAGCCTAGTTTTAAGTTGTCCATCAGGAAATAGTGGGAAAAGTGTCCATTTAAATTTTGCCCAGTATCTTCAATTTTCTAGCTATGACAGACCGAAACCCCCAAAATCTTTAGCTGACAAAAAAAATCACAAGTTTCATTTAGTAGCTGTCCTGGAGTTTTTGATCTTATCGCATGATCTTTATTAGAAGATGATGTTCTCATGGAGTTCTCAAATATCATTTTCCCCCCTGAGCATTTTAAGGACTTTCCCCACCATGTTAAACTTTAAGTCCAACTGAAATTAACTTGCCTTTTTTGTCTACTACAGCAAGCAGCTCTGTAAATCACTGTGTTGTCCAGAGAGAAATCAAACAATTATTTTAATTCTTAAATTCTTTGATTTCATGATTGTAGGCCCTAATTTTACTTTATTTTGATTGACTCATTGTCAGAACAGATTGTCTCACTGAGAATGACAACACAACAGTCAAACACTCTGAATGATAACCCACATTAGCTTGCTTTCAGGTCTCCTCCTAATCTATTATATATCCTATTCTGCACCTCAGCTTGATGAACAAGCCACCAAACAACTGAGAAATTTCACAAGTAAAAGTGCATCACTAACATAGGTTATCATGCTACTTTGCTAACTACTTTCTTGGCTGCAGCACATTAAAACACATTTTGACATACATGAAAATGTACTTTGGACCCATTAAAAGCTGGTTTGGTCCTTGCTCTACAAAATCCCTGTTAGCGACACGCTGTCTGTCCATGACGTGTACAGCAGTTTGTTCCTCTCTGTTCTGTACAGTGTAACACTAGTAGCCTGATTAACGAATAATGATTAACTTCAGTTGGACTTGGGATATCATGGGATTTTGAGCATATAGTGTAACTGTCTAAGAGACAGTAGAGTGTTTATTTCATATTTTATTTAAGTTTGAATTCATAATTGAAAAGATGTGTTAAAATGTATGACGTTGTTTAATGTTGTTTATTTGACTGTAAAAAAAAACTGAATACATTTTAATGTAAATTTCCTATAGTTTTGAATGCCACTTTATACGAGGTCAGTGAAGTGCACAAAAGGCCTTGTGGGATATCAAACTTTAGGCGCCAGAGAGAGAAAGAGAGAGAGGCCGTTACTACACTAATACTACACTACACTAAGATAAGAGTGTTAAAACCTTCAATTTATCATTCTGTATGGTTCAAGAGGCGCACACGGTAATGTACTTCTCTAGTTGAGTCAAATTTGTGCATATTAGTGAGTCAAATTGCCCTTTATGTTTTTTTTGTTTCGGGAATGGTCGTGTACATTTTTGGTTCATTGTTTTTTGTATCGTTTCTTTTTTTTAGTTTTCACGGTGTCTTCAGGTGTCTTGAGAGTGTTGTCATGGAGTCGTGTCAAGAGTGTGTAACGCGACAATAAATCATCATAAAAGACATCAGTTTGAATCGTGGCCCGTTTTATTGAACCAGTGCAGCTACATATGGCGTCCAACTGTTATTTTATCAACTGCAAAGTCAAGGATTCACACTTTACCTAAACTTGAAAGCCAAACATACACAAGAAATCCTTACAGTAGTTATAGAATCAGAAATTTGAACATCTATAATTTTATAAAACTGGGCAAATCACATCTGCTGAAGATCATTTGATTTGATAGAAAGCTCCAGAGCAGCTACTAAATAGGTCTTGTGATGAAATTATTTTGTCAAATGCTTTTTCCAAGATCAAGAATGAACCTCAACCCAAATGTTAGGTTGAAATTTATATAAAATGACAAAACAGTAATTATTCCTGTTTTGAATTAATTAAATATTTCATTGTTTAACAAAATTGTTGCCACTTCAGCTATCTTCTGCTGAGATGAGGATAAGGCAACAGTAATGTGTTAAAGTCTCAGTGTAGCTCCTACACTGTGTATTCTGCTCAACCTCCATCCATCCACATTGTAATGCCTCTAATCAAGCCACACGCTGCCGCTTTGCTTTACAATTTGTTTGTATTAACAGTGATGCAAAGAAATCTGGAAGACGGCTGCAGGAATGCAGCCATGAAATGCTCTGATGAAGTGTAAATTACTGCAGAAATGATTATTGGCATTCAGTTGTTGGGCTAATGTGGAAAAACGTTATTATGGAGCTCACTGTTTTTTCTTAATAGCTATAACTTTGTCCTACAGATTTGGCTTGGTTCCACAGATTTGGTCAGGTGTGGTTTTGGACAGTTTTTATGGATGAGGGGAGTTCCACTTGAAAAGTGAAAACAAACTTGGGAGCTGGAAGAAGTCCAAGAAAGAAAGGTACCTTTACATGAAGAGAGCACAAAAGAGATGGAGAAGAAGGGCAAGCAGTAAGGGCAGTGACCCATGCCTCCAAAGCAAAATGGAGAAACCTTTGAGAGAATTTAAAAAGACTCTGTCCTTNCTCTCTCTCTCTCTCTCTCTCTCTCTCTCTCTCTCTCTCTCTCTCTCTCTCTCTCTCTCTCTCTCTCTCTCTCTCTCTCCTGTCCGGTCCTGAACTTGCATGGACTTAAAGCAGTTCCAAAGGCCCAGGCCAGCGCCCTTTATCCATGGAAACAACAATGCATGCACATCCCAAAGTGACAGCAACACTGTCTGAAGATTAGTTGACCCTCAATAAATGAATAGTACAAATCATAAAAATATTCCAGATAGTTGTCCTCATAAATTCCTTACAAGGAAATGAAGAAATTCCATAACAGCCATCATGTTCCTGGAACTTGCCAGAGAGGAGGTGTGTGTGTGTGTGTGTGTGTGTGTGTGTGTGTGTGTGTGTGTGTGTGTGTGTGTGTGTGTGTGTGTGTGTGAGAGAGAGAGAGAGAGAGAGAGAGAGGGAGACAGTGCGTGTGTGTGTACCGTGCGTGCTGAAGATGTATGTATGTTGAGTTTGCATGGTGTTTTACCGTGGGTGTACAAACAGTGTCAAGCTGCAAAGCCTCTCACAATGCTGAACAGGTTCATCGCTATAGCTCACCATGATGGATGTCGCACTTCTGACACACACGCACACACACACTTCTTAAATTTGTTCTGGTGCAGCGTGGTGCCCTCTGCTGAAACTTTGCCACTTGTCTACTGTCTTGAGTTTACATAGTGATTCATTTTATTAAGGACATGTTTCACTCTGGAGGTTATCTGATCTTGTTAAGAGGGGAGGGCTGGCATGATTTGGCGGCCATATCCGTGTGGTGTGTATTTTTCAAGTGTATTTAAGGAGTAAGTCTGTGTTGGATAATATCAAGAAAGGAAAGTTTAAAAAAAAACTTTTTTTCTTGAATCTGTCTTTCTGATTTCTCTTTAATTTCCCTACAGTTGACATTAAGCTCTTCCTTATTATCTGACGGTACATTCCATCATGTCATGCGCCTCAGCTGTGTGCATTGTTGCCTTGTTGGTCGCTTCTATTAATAGCACAGTGGCATAGACCAGGGATCCTCCCTGCATTTGTCTCTGCCTCGGCGCGAAGAGTGGGCCCGGAGAGGAAAGCTAATGAGCTGTTTACCCAGCCTTTGTGTTCGGCGGGCCTCAGTGTTTGCCCTGCAGGGAGTGCCTTAGCTGGAGGACCTTTCTCTGTGTCGGAGGGTGGAGGGTGGAGAAGTGGAGAGGTAGAGGGCCGGTGCGCAGTGAGCAGGGGTCTGTGGTGTATCCCAGCTCCTTCCTCTATCCTCTCTGTCCATCCTTCAGGCTTCATAGCAGGTGAATCAATCTGCTAAAGAAGCCAGAGCAGAACTGGTCACAGAANGTGTGTGTGTGTGTGTGTGTGTGTGTGTGTGTGTGTGTGTGTGTGTGTGTGTGTGTGTCCATGCTTGTAGTCTATGTGTGCTCCCAGTGGAATGGCAAGTAGTGAAACACGCTTATGAGACCGAAAGTATAAACAGTAAAGGACAGATGTCACTCGGCAGATTCTTCCACTCAAACACTTTTCCAGAAACGCTCCATGACCATCCTATATAATTACCCCCCTCTTTCTTTCTCTCTCACTCTCTATCCCTCCTCCTCCTCGCGGAGGAACAAAAAGACATCTGAGCTATGTGGATGGGGAAGAAAAATCACAGCACTTTGAACAGCGGCCACCGCGCTCTGGTTTCAGAGTCTCTGACAGGCGGAGCGGCGCGCTGTTTTTACGCATAGCCTCCAGTCCTGCGGGGTATTGTAGACATTGTTTAGTAGCTGTGTAGTAGACTCCTGAGAAATCACCGGAGCGACAGAAGCTCTGAAAACCGGATACCTGAGTCCCAAGTAAGAGAGTTTTTAGAAAGCAAGTCAGGCACATTTGGAGACACTGCGTAAAGACGTGGCGCATGGACTTTTCACTTTCACGAAAGATAATTTGACACACAGAACAACGTTTTTCTTTTGAATTTGAACTTCACATTCAGATCCTTTCAAGACCAAGTGACATACAAAAGAGGAGGAAGAAGAAGAAAATACATTTTCTTTGATCCGGTCCTTCATCAAGGGATACGCACTGAGTATCCTTGGAGGTTTTGATATTGTCTCGTCCTTGACTTCTTTAAAGAGACGCAAAACACGTTGTGAGAAATTTACTCATTGCTTTTACGAGCTGTTTGGAGACAAGACTGAACAGGTTGCTGGAGGTAAGAAGTCTGGGAGTCATGCTTGAAAAACTGGCTTCATTACATTAGACGATAGGACGGATGATGTCAGTGAAGACGAGCAGTACATAAATGTGTGACATTTTTTACACTTCTCTGTTTGTCTGTCCTCTCCCGCCCACTGTGTTGGCTTATTTATCTCGTTTAAAACAATCTCCTAGCTAATTAGATTTTATAGTCTTTAGTGTGCACGCGCTAGGCGGTTGTAAAGTTTTATTTTCACTATCCCGGGAGGGACTGGGATTCCAACCGAAAATACGCATTTCTTTAGACAACTGAAATATATCTGGCATAACACAACTTGTTTCCAAAAATGAGCGGATTTGTTTCATATTTTTTTCTAGAAATACGTGTGAAACAAGATAGGTGGTGGCAAATGAAGAAAATCATATTGTTTTAGTCAGCTCACAAAGTGGCACTTGATTTGGGAAATTGGTCAAAAAGAACTAAAAAAAAACCCCTGAGAGAAACGCTCCTATCTAGTGATGCTATTTTACCCAAACTTAAAGACTCTTTATACAACTTTAGAACACCGTGGGTACTCGCAGATTAACTGTCTTATTTTCACTAACCACCCTCACTGTTCTTGTTCAGGGTGCTGAGATTCTGCAAGGAGCCGTGACAGGAGACCGGCCAGAGAAAAGGATTTGGGCCGCACAAAAGCGAGGAGGAGGCGCCTCTCGGGTTGAAGCAGCGCCGCTTTTAGATGGATTCTTCATGTTTGCTTCAGCCTCTGAGGAGACAACCTGCTCTGAAGAGTTGCACGCTGTGACAATAAGTCAAAAAGCATGACACATCACAGCGTATGGATAGCCAAAAACATGACCTGCACCCAGCGTGGGACAAGCGTCTTTCCTGTCCTCTCTGGTGCGCACTTGGAGCAGAGCATGCACAGGACAGCTGGTAAGATTCTATAAATATGTTTTTTTTTATATTGGTTTTAACAAATAATTGAGAAATGTCAGAGTTTTCAGACGAATATTGTTGAATATCAGTAGTTTTTTCTCTGCGTAATGCAGCTGTGATGTCATTTGTCAGGGCTCTTGTCTCTCTGTTTGCTGTGACAACACTGGAGTGGCTGTTTGATTTCTTTTCACATAAGTGTTTTTTTTTTTTTGCTGAGCGCCAAACCTCCATGCTCGCACCTGCCAGCTGTTTTAGACTACTCTCACTTCGAGGTCAGTGTGACCTGGATTCAATGTTGGATTTAATTTAGTGTTTATTGGAAGTGTTTGTGAGACGCCCATTGGGAGGAGGATGGTGGTGAAGGTGTTTGTTTTCTGTGTTTTATGGAGTGAAGTTTTGTGATTTGTGGTCTGAAAGTGCGAGGTGATTCTGAAGTAGGAAGAAATATAAATCTGTGTGTGTGTGTGTGTGTGTGTGTGTGTGTGTGTGTGTGTGTGTGTGTGTGTCTTCTTCTGGCTGGTGAGGAAACAGTGGCAGTCAGGAAGTCTTCTAGTATGACCCTCTTCTGTGGTGGGCTGCAAATCTAAATATCAAAGTGCTTGTNCACACACACACACACACACACACACACACACACACACACACACACACACACACACACACACACACACACACACACACACACACACACATCCAGAGAGAGAGAGAGAGTTAATTCCCCCCCCTAGCCCCGTGGTACCTCTGAGGGTATCTGGGGCAGATGAAGTCTTTAAGCTTCAGGTATTTTGACGTGCTGGAAGTCAAGCGAGTTTCTTTTCAGTTGGACATGAAACTGTTTTGATCGAGACAGCAGTGATCCGGTTTCTCTTTTTTTACAGAGTTTTTTCTATGTTTTCCCATAGCTTCAAGAGTTGATTTTTTTCACCATCACACTTACAGTTTCAGTTTGTGGTTTCCATTCCAAACTGTGCAATCTGTCAACATTTGTCCTCTTAATGATGAAGAAACATGATGCCTCAGTGACTCACACAGTTGTAGATGAACTTTCATAGTTAGCGCCTGACTCAATGACTCAGTGACCCACTGACTCACACATTCATGTACATACAATGTCACTCATACATGCAGAACACAGGCAAGACTCAGTTGCACGACTGATGTCTGGAGTCAAATCCTGGTTTGGTGTTTCATCTTTTTTCTTTTTCTCAGTGTAAGTGTGTGAGAGCTTTGAGACATGTCACACATCCACAGCAGGCACCCCCCCTCTAAATGCCAGTAAAATGTTCAAGAATCATGTTGTTAGACAACCTTGTTTTTCATCACTCATGTCTCTTAAAACCTCAGGTTTGTTCTCAGGCTGAACATGAGAGCATCACCTCTGCTTCAGGCATCTCACACTCCCCCGTCACACTGCCACAGCTTTCACTTCCTGCAGTCAAAGTTCACAAGGTCAGCGGCCCTGTCAGGGGTCAGGTACGGCACGGCCGGCTTGTTCTCTTTACCAGCAGCCTCCTGATGTGTGGTCTGGTTTGTTTTAACTGGCATGCGGCTTTACGAGAACAAGCGTGCCGTTTGTTGGTGTTACGGGTTTAACTCTTCTTTTGCTCTGCTCTGCGCTGCTCCTCAAGCTCACTCAGAGTCAGTTGTACACACTTGTAATAAAAACGCCAAAATAAGTTATTGTTATTACCACTTATTTATATAGAAGGATTCTCATAAATGTATTTTGGAGCCATTGTGGCTGTAGACAGACTCTGATACAGTTTCTCCTTCTCTTCCAGCTGTATTCATTACTCATTAAGCATTTAAGGTTTGGAGCTTAATAAATATTCCAAAATGATTTTAAAAAAGTGTTTATGACCATATAGGGTAGTTTTCCTGCTGACCTTGTCTTTATTTGACTGGATTCACAGTAAGGCTCACATAATGTGATCTGATCACAGGCACATTTTCAGAATAAACCTTTTTCAGGACAGACACAGTCTGCTGTTTGCTGAATTCCATTTAAGCAAATCAATATCAGGGTTCTGTTGTTGTGCATGTTGTATCACTGTCACAGTGTCATGGTTTACTGGGGCACTATGACACGGGAGAGTCATTGTTAATGGTGGCATTTATCAGTCTTGCACTGCTGGGTGAAAATTGAGGCCATAGTCGAAAAATGAGTTTAAAGTGTTCAGAAAACAACATATATACTTGAATTAATAATTGAATTAAGATTTGCTCCTTACTGACCTTACTTTACAAGGTAGCTTTAATTTTTTTACCTTATTCTTCCATCAACCAAATTATTTAGAAATGCTTGGATTTCTAAATATGTAGTCATCATTTTCAGGATCAAACATTGGGCTCCAATGATCTATAGATTGTTTGAACATCCAATGAAGTTCAAAGTCTTGTAATGTAAATTTAAATGGATCATAAACGTTACTCACTAAAGAATAATAAAGATACAGTCAATGATCAGGTGCATAATATTGACTTGATATTGACTCATTTTGATGGCTGACACTTCATATCAGCTTTAAATCAACTTTCGCACATTTTTACACAGAGGGTCAACCGAAGAGTTTGTTTCCTATCTTGTAGAGTGCAAGAAACAATCTTTTTAAGGCCAGTATGAACAGAAGGATGAATACAGCAAAAAAAAAAAAAAAAATTAAATGATCATTTGGGCGTCTGAACAAAAAACTAAACCTATCCTTTCATTATTAAACATACAGATAAAAACACAAAAAGCATAATTAACAGTGACAGACAATAGATTCAAGCTTTTTACTCCTTATACATGAATACTGGACTTCAACCATTAAAGAGGCGTACATTATTTTCATATTAGTGGAAATAAGTTGTTAAAAGATGGATGTGTGCTCAGTGCGGGAAGCTTCGTCTTCAGCTGGGTCTCAGCCTCGACGTGTAACATTACTCTGGTTGTTTTGTCCCGGCGCTAATGGAGAGAGTGCGGTGAGAGAGATTGATTATGCAACCTGAAGTGCCACAGGGCAACTTCAATCTGGAAGTGCTTAGAGTATGCAGCGAACCACAGTGATTCCTTCAGGGCAAATTGAAGGAGGCATGATCTGACAACAAGGAATTTCAATTTGTTAGATGTATTCCTTCAGACAAATGCTTCCCATGCTACTTCTGTTCTTTGGGTTCCTTGCTTTTGTTACAGCGGACAATCTCATGTAAGTATGCCTGGGGAATTATTTCTGTCTCTGATCTTGAATTGTTTTGCTGTTGTTGAGCACTTTGGCTTCTTCAAGTTCAAACAGCTTAAATTATTTAGAACAAAGCAGCAGTTAATACTTCTGGAGCCGCTGATGAAACATAAAGCTAACTCCTGTCTTTATCGTAAAATCTCCCTCCTTAAAACAACTTTTTCACAAAATGCAGAAGAATGTTAACTAGCCTGGTGTTTGTGTCTGTGAGAGCATTTTTTTTTGATACAATAAGCTGTATTCTTCTGAAATTAGTGGGTCAGATTCATTAATCATAGCGTCTGAGGGCTGCTTTGAACTATCAGGCCAGGTCATTAAACCCAGTCTGTCTGGGGCGCAAGCGGGCGACACGGAAACACTTTGGAGAGCACTGGTTCAACCAGACACAAGACACACTAANTGTGTGTGTGTGTGTGTGTGTGTGTGTGTGTGTGTGTGTGTGTGTGTGTGTGTGTGTGTGTGTGTCTGTGTGTGTATCACTGATGGCCACTTTTCTGAGTGCTACTCTCGTGTGGGCTTAATTTGGAGAAATAACAACATGAGATGGGAGCAAGAAAAGGTCGCGATGGTGGGAGACTGGATTTCAGTACTTGAGTGTGTTGGTGTGTGGTTTTGTATGAAAGGTGTGTGCGTGTGTGTCTGTGCATGTGTGTGACTGCACATTGTTGTGGAAATATCAGTTATACAGAATGTATGTTGAGAGAGAGAGAGAGAGAGAGAGAGGGAAAAAGAAAGAAACAGAAAGGCGCCTGTGCTGAATCTCTTTCCCTCTGTCCTCTTTGCGGCCTTTTGCAGTGCTGCCGTCCTCCTCTCACAAACACCGGAAAGTGAAATCTTACCCTCTGATCACCGCTCCAACACCGCTAAAATGTGTTCCCATTTAAGGTGAAGCTAACCCAACCGCTCTCTGTGTGGCTTCCTTTTAAAACCAACTTAATCAGGCAGGAATTTGGGTTATTAGGGTCAGGGACACTGGGGAAACTGCCTTAGTGAGAAACAATGTGAAGGAGAGCGAGACGGTGAGGACGCAGATGTGTCGCATCAGGAGGCCTTCTTTACCTCAGTGCTCATGGGAAATAAAAGGCCCAACTCTACAGATGATGGTGTCCCAACCAATTTATCTGATCGGGTCACAAGACACGTATAAGTCTACTGCATTTTGGGTCTCTGTATGGGTAATTAGTGCTAACAGCACATTAGCTAAACTTTCCAGTGACCCTGCAGGCTTAATCTTGAAGAGGCCGTTGTACATCATGGACATTACAGCTGATGTGGAAAATCCTACATCAGGTTCATTATAGCTCCTTACTGTACCAGAAACCTTTCACTGTTCATGCTTTACCATTTCTAACATTGATTCAGTTCTCTGGTTGTGTACTCTAAACCATTTCAAAGAAGTTTTTTTTTTCATTTTTTGTCATTTATATGTTGTCATTATATCAGATGTTCATGTTAAACATAGCTTAAGTTCCCAAACGTGAGGCGAACGCTTCTAAAATGTTACCTGCAAGTCGAAAGCCCTGCAGGCTCCAACTGGCTGTGACAACTTTGTTTACAAAATTACTGTTACTACTGTTACTTAGATATTTTGGATTTGAACTGAACATGTATGAATGTATTTGAAAAAGTTACAGAGGATTTGTACGTTTATTTAAGTCATTTTGAGTAAAGAACAAGAAAAGATATTTGTTAACATAGCATTTGGAGCCATCAAAAGTCTCCCAATGTGCAGAGTGGGTTCATTTCAAGGTGGGGCCTTCAAGAGACAGACACTAAAACACTCCAGAGTAAACATACAGACCCAGAAACATACATGACAGATTCATGCGACTGATGTATTCTTAGCAAAATAACTACAATCTAATGAGATGATATTGACAGATTAATGACAACAATAAGATATTGTGAAAGAGGAAGTTGGCAACATGCATACTTTTAAGATGAGCAGCAATTAGCTTACTGGAAATGTCTGTCTGAAATGTCTAAGCAGTGAGATCAATATAGTATACTTTAAGGGCTTAAGTTTATTCCTTTTTACAGGATATTATTTTGTAATGATCTCTAGGTTGCCAAATAGTGCCTGTGTTTCCTCTGCTCTGAGCTATATTACAGCAATGATGCTTCACAGTGAGAACATGTTTCCATTAGTGGAGTCAGGTGGCTTTAGTGGCAGCTCTCTCCCTCTTTCTGTCTTAACAATGCCATCAAGATTGCAGCTTCAGGTTAATGTGCTGGTCACAGATGACACTTTTATGTACTGTGAAAACATGTACTTTATCGTACTTGCTGTGACCCCCCCTGATCCCAGCTGCTTGATGACCTGCAGTAATTTTCCGCAGCACCTTTGGCAGCTTGAACCTGCGCGTGTGAAGGTCTTAATCCAGAACTGCTATACTTCAAACACATTGTTCTCTGTGAAAAGTGTTTTATTTATTCCACAGAAGAACCATTAGACACCTGGAGCTCTTCTCTCTTTGGTGTAGCAAGAAAGCTGCGGGGTCAGTGGAGTAAATTGCTAATCATTCAGGTTTATCATCAGGCAACCAATAAGTTTACCTCTAATAGGTACTTTTAATGAAGTCCAGGTTGTATCGTCCAACCCTACAGGCAGTGCTTGAAAGAAGTACTGTTCTCCATAATCTGTGGCTAGTTAACTCTTCACAAGAACATAATCAGCAGGATAATCATCATAATCATGTGTATGATGCATTTTAAAGATCCTCAATTTTTAGATTAACACTGGATCATATGAAGATCATTTGTAGTGACCCAACCCTGCTCATTTTACTATCTTTTAGCTCATTGTTTAACTATACAGCTCAGCACCAAACTCCAGAGAGACACAGTTAGTGACTAGCTGGTGAACATAGTGGTTTTATTTAGCAGCTAAAGAACCAGATATTTCACTCAGAAGATGGTGGAAACCAAAAACAGAGCTCAAAGGAGATTAATGAGAAACATGGCTTTAAGTGAATGACAATCTTTCTGTTTCTCTGTGTGTGCTCGATGTGTAAATAAGCATGGTTAGCCATATCTCACGGTAATATAAGTGGAATCTAATGTTGTAAATGATGAAGTAACACTAAACCTAAACTTCTTTTGACTAATGAGACTGGTGAGACAGTGGGAAAATGCCAATCACAACCTTTCAAACAGAAAAGGTAACATCTTTCCGTTGCTTGTTTTACTCAACCTAACATTCAATGAAATATCCAACCATGATGCAAAACACACAAAGACATTTCAGAAACTGAAACTAGCAAATGTTTTATATTTTAGCACAGATGTCATAATCAAATATTAAACTTGTTGGAGATTTTTTATTTTTTATTTTCGACCAATTACTCATTCAGTTAATCAGTTATTTCATTTGCCACCAATAAATTGGTGAATAGCACCTGTTTTTGTACTTGTGGTTTTTGGTGAGAGATTTGAATCAAGCCCGGTTTATGTTACTCGTAGTCACGCTCACTGCTCCTGACAGCTTATTCCTCTCAGCTAACCCATGTTTTCCTCTCTGTGTGTTTCTCTCTCACACTTTACTTTCTCTTACTGGCCTTAAAGATTCTCAGACACATACGGCCTCAGATGTTGTCAGTCGGGTTAATAAAACTCCCTGAAACGCAGTGAGGGGTGAGGTCACACAGATTCCCTTCACTCTTCACCAACCTTCCCCAGGCTCTGTAGTGTCCACACCTCTGATTACCCTGGCCTCCTCTGTGCTTGAGTGTGTGTATGAGAGAAATTGATGAAGATAGGGTGTATATGTGTGTATTTGTGGCAGAGAAATTACTATGAGTTAAAGGAAAGGACAATGAAATTGGCAACGGACAGAAAAAGCGAGGTGGTGTGCGTTCACATGTGTGTGTATTTCATGGGAGGGGGTATGGGTGAGGGGCCTACCTACCTATCTGAACCGAGGCATGGGATCCGCTATCTGTTTCTCATTTTGGCAGCGCTCTGTGGTTTTCCAGCAGTGACAGGCCTCAGAGTGGAAACTGGCACTAACGAGCAATTACATCCTGCCTGCCTGCCAGGGATTATGGGATTACAGACTGACTGGTCGTCAGTCTGTGCTCCTTTTCTGCACTCTCATTTGGCCATTCCCTTGCTTCCCTGTGTACACCTTATCTCTACTTTTTTACACTTCACCCATTGAATAGTCCAATTATCCTTTTCTCAATTTTCTTTTACCTTGGAAAAAGCCTCATTCTCCTTTTTCATTTTCCTTACACTTCACTTTTTCTCCTTGTGTCTTTTATCACCCAGATATTTATTGTCTTATCACTCTTCCTCTAGTTCCTTTTTTACTATGACTTTGTGCCTGCCTTGAATAGTTAAAACATGCTGTTATTAACTGCTGAAGAGTGAAATTGGTTTAGCCAGAAAGGAGACAAGAGAAAAAGATATTTAATGTGTATGAAGCATTCAGTGAAGTGTGATTAAAATTAAAAGTTAATTTATTCTCATCGTTGATTAATCTAGTGATCTGTATAGTAGTTATAGTAGTTATAGTAGTTATAGTAGTTCTGTATAATTTACCATGTCTTCAGATGTCCAACAGTCCAAAATTCAAAGATATTGTGTTTACAATGATGTACAATAAAGAGAAACAGCATATTCTTACACTTGAGCAGCTGATACCAGCAAATGTTTGGTATTTTACTTCAACATGAATGAAAACGATTGATTAAATTAATAATTTTATATTTTGCACTTTACAGGTCTAGCTAGATTACCAGACATAGGCCTGACTCACTGTGAGTCCTCGGACTAATTTCAGTTTAAATAAGGATAAAAGATAAAAGAAACATGCATGTCAGAGTGTGAGTGCTTGGCGTTACACCCTGAAGCCAACTTCTGTCAATAGCATGTCACAAGCAAGATTAGAGGAAAAACAAGTTCTCACACTGCTCTGGATGTATGTATGCAGAGCTGTGGGGCACATGCATGTACAGCAGATATCATCATGTTGCGTTTTGTAGGACCTCTGCAGATTTCTCAGTGTCTGGTAGTGATCAGACAGCTCTCCTGGTGTTCTGCCTCTCTCTCCTGCATCTCCTCTTACACTGCAGGTGTCTTTTTCTGAGCCAGCGGTGATTTACTGTACCGTTTTCCTCCTTGCTCCTGCAATCAGGCACTGCAGTAGTGACAGGTTAAAGCTGGAGGTCAAAACATTTCGCATACGTGCATGTGCGCACAGCAGAGAACAATATTGTGTCTCTAATAGGAGGTCATTATCAGAGAAGTTTGGCTTTTAGAGAGAGGTGAAAACCCAGAGAGCTCAGAACTTTCTTTCTTTTCTTTTTTTCCCTTTTTACAAGGTGAGAGATTTATATAGGCTCAGTGGGAAAA
This sequence comes from Rastrelliger brachysoma, assembly GCA_024605115.1. Taxonomy (NCBI): domain Eukaryota; kingdom Metazoa; phylum Chordata; class Actinopteri; order Scombriformes; family Scombridae; genus Rastrelliger; species Rastrelliger brachysoma. Next base: position 20,051 of record JANJYP010008639.1, on the reverse strand, counting down.
ACCCGGTCTGAGGATGTAACAGTATACAGTAGGCACCAAGATCACTAATCAGAAACACATTTATATTATGTTGCCCTGCTTCCTTTCATAGCAAATGTGTGTCTCTGCTGGAAATAGCAATAATAAAAAGTCTGAATGACATCTTTAACAGTAATGAAATTACTGATTTATTGCATTACTTATGCTGCCATTCAAAGACAGACAAAGACAGTGATATTGGCTAAAAAGAAAGTTTGCTTTCAGCCAAATGTGAAACAGATTTACAAGTTGTAAAACATTCATTTTATGGCTAAGGCTGATTAATAACTGTCATTTCTTTGTCCATTTGAACAGCTTAAGTAATTTAATATATTAATCTATAATTACAAACAAATGTGTATTGGAAGGCTGCTTTAGCTGCATCATATCATGCTAAGTCAGACACAGACAGCAGTTATTGCTGCTTTGCTAAAATAGATTACTAATCTTTTTGCAGGACGAGTTTATCAAGTAACTTTTTTTTATTCTGCTTCATGATTGGATTTAGCTACTGCTTTATTTATGTAGTGGAAAAACTCAATTACTAAAGCAATGGGTCATCCAAATGCATTTTTCCAATTGCAGGAAACAGGAAAATGTAGGTAAATTAACATTAGCTGAGGCTATCTCAACTACCAGCCTTAACTGACCAGACTGCAGCCACTGCAGTTTGAATTTTACTTGTTTCCTAATACTTGAACATTTTTTTTCCTGTCACACATTTCTGTGGCATAATATTTTTATATGGTAAAACAATTCTGGCCTTAACTCAAACTTGACTAACTGTTGCTGTGTTTGTAAGTAAGTAAATTCAGAAGTTTATCAAACAATGGCTTGCAAATTGAAGGACCAGATGCTGGCATTGATAAATAAAAACAAAAGGGATTTCCCTGTTTTAGTGCATTCTGCTCCTCAGTGAATAAATCCAGCTCTGGAAATAGTAACTGGCTCCATCTTAATGGCTTCTATTTACTTAGAGAGGCCTTACCTGCTGGAGTCATCCAGCCTGATGGACAAACCATTGGCTTTAATCAATTACTCAAGGAAGAAACACATGCTCTGTTGTCGAAACACGCCTTGAAACACACATGAACTTTGTTGGATCTGAAACTGTACATATATACACGCCATCAGCAGACTTGTGTCAGTCTGGAGCTCTTCATGACCAGTTTACCACTCCTCCTCTCCCTCCTCTCTCCACTCCTCAACTCCTCATCCACCTCATCCTTGAAAAGGCTGGAGGCGTCGAGCTGTAAAAAGCTCCAGAGTACCACAGTGAAATGAACCAGCAGACAGGCCTATGTAGACTCCCAGCTTGCTGACCTAAAAGGAGCTAAACACTCCCAGCTGTGGCATTTGGGACTCAGAATGGCACCTCTCCTGAGACTAAGTGAAGATCTGTAGAAGAAGGCCTGCACGCTGCATCCCCCTCCGTCCAGCCTCACACTGCTGTCAGGTTTTAAATCAGCTTGGAGACAGAGGGAGATGTAGGGCCGAGGAGTCAGCACAGTTCGATTTTAGGTTGCAGACGTGGTGTGTACTCTGTCTGTCTGCCTGAATTATACTCAGTTTGTCTCTTTGTCCCCCTCTCACCCCTCAGTATCTGTAACTTTACTTTGCAGCTTTTTCTCTCTACTGGATCACTACAGCTGGACCATGCAGGATTGCATAAATGCATCAACTGTTCTTATCATGACCTGTGATCCGTAACACTTTGTCAGTCTTCCATCTCGCTGCACAGACAGAACTGCTGGGATTGTTTTCGACTTTTAAATAAACATGGTACACTACATATCAGTGAAATCTAGATGAACAGTACATGCTTGAATACGTTACTATGGGTGTATGGTCTTGCTGTAGTTCAGTGCCAAAGTTATACAAAGCATTTCAGAGATAACAGATGTGGTTTAAAAGATGTTGGGGGTATCTGTAGACATAATGTTGTTACACAAATCTGTTGTTCATGTTGCATTTAAACAGATTAGACATTATTGCTGATAGTCAAATCTCAAAATATGAGGTAATGAAAGGTCAAAGAAAACAAGATGTCTTTGAAGATTTGTTTGGCTTCTGTGAAACTGTGTGGGAGGGCCTTCTTGACACAGCAACAGCATGATCACTTTTGTTTTCAGTATTGACTCTAGAGCAATCAAAAGTCTCTAGTCTGAAAACGGAGGCTCCTCCCAGTGGCCAGAAGTCACAAAAACTCTTTAACGTATGATTTAAAGAGTTAAAATGTGAAACGTCACTGGTTAGAGTCTTTTAAATGGGAGGATCTGCTGCTTTCCTCTGTTTCATTTGGCATATTGAAATGTACTACAAGTTGGGTGAGCATTAATTTACTGTTAATGTTAAATGTTTTGACCTGTCATTGGTCCCTGCAGTGTGTGCGTGTGTGTGTGTGTGTGTGTGTGTGTGTGTGTGTGTGTGTGTGTGTGTGTGTGTGTGTGTGTGTGTGTGTGTGTGTGTGTGTGTGTGTGTGTGTGTGTGTGTGTGTGTGAGAGAGAGAGAGAGAGAGAGAGAGAGAGAGAGAGAGAGAGAGAGAGAGAGAGAGTATAAGAGTGCAGAAAAGTGTACAGGTTCATCCAGGGGTTTTATTTCAGGAACTAGTGTTTCATTGAGTTGGATCCACAACACAGAGGCTTCACAGTGTGTTCAAGTGTCCCAGAACCACACTTTCAACACAGCCCTAAAAAGTGCACTATACATTCAGTTCTGTCAAGATAATCTCAAACTAGTTAGAATCACTGACAGCTTGCTACATCACCCTCCGTATCATTATAGAAATAATATACATGCACAGGAAGCCCTTAAAATGGCTATAATTGCTGTTTTGTTTTTTTTAGGAATATGTCAAATGACTATAATTTCAGAGGTGTCACTCAGCAATGAGTGGACAGGGCATCATAACCCAACTGCAGCTTTACAGAACTTTTGTAGTGAGTTTCCGTTTGACTGCTTGGCTACAACTTTACTGTTTTGGATGACTCTCAGCAGTATGAGACACAGTTTGTGGATTGCTGGTGAACATTGTGGACCATTTAGCAGTTAAAGAACCAGAAAGAACTCAGAAAACAGAAGTAAAAGAGTGAATCACAGACTTTCACTCACCAGATGAAATGAAACATGACTCATAATGAATTATAATGATGCTCCATTCCACTTCTGCATGTGCTGAGAGCAATTAAACATTCAGATAAAAGGTGATACGTCAATGTTCTGTCACAGCTTATTTGCACTACCCTCAAAATTTTAATATCAGCAGTTTCACGAGAACTGGGCAGAGCTGAAGCTTGACAATTTTGAGGAGGATACTGTGATACAGTCAAAATGTCCCGAACAGCTGCGTATTGACTTTGTTGTCGCTGTTTTCAAGATCAAAAATTAACTTTCAATCTCAACTTGTATATTTGGGTTTTAGACTAAAGCATCCATTTCATCTCTTGCTTTTTACAGTGCTTCTTAATGCCAAAAAACTGATGCAACATCGACAAGGAACATCTACAAACATGATGCTCTGACCTCCGCTGAGTTACATATTATGACTTCATGTTACGGATGGGTGGCACTCTGCAGCCAGTGCAACTCTCCACACTGCACGTACTATATATAAACATCTCCATCCTTATCACCTGTCCTGCATCTCTGTGGTTTTTGTCCAGGACCTCCGCGAAGTGCTCTCGATATGCCTGGTTCCCCCTGCTTGTACCTCTGCCACAGGAGTAACCCTGAAGAATGCCTTTGACAAGTATATCGCAGATGTTGCCTTTTGTTGCTGGACTGAGGCTGTTTGCATGACTGTATGAACTGACAAGCCAACACTAGCCACACTAGCTGGCAGCAAACACTGGTCTTTTACTGAAGCGGCAACAAACACGCCATCCTTGTGCATTGAGGACGTGATTTATGTGACATGTCAGCTTGCTCAGGGGCCCACAGGGCTGGTTTTTTTTTACAGTATCTGGACAATTGTGAATGTATAGACTTCATATTGCCCGCATATTGTGCCTTTAGTTTATGTTACCCTTTTCAAAGAGAGTTCTGGGAAGAGGAAAGTTGACAGAGTGAAGCCTTGTTCTTGTTCTTACATTCCTCTCTCTCTCTCTTTCTCTTTCTCTCCAGGTGGGACCAGATGGAGGGTTCGGAGGAAGGATAGACAAGAGATTGCTTCTGTAATGTCAGCCAAGGCCAAGGTTTGTCAGGAACTGACGTCACTGTCAAAAGAGCACCCTGAAACATCCCTCTCCTTCTTTATCTTCCTGTTGTCCTCTATCTCTTTTTTAATCTACTTATCTTCTTTTCTTAAATTCATTTTTTTTGCATTATTCTTACTTGACACCGTCTTCTACGAAATCACCATCTCTGCAAATAACCTCTTATCATTTTTCATTTCAAGTCTATAGACCTCTATAAACCAGAGGATGAGTTATGTGTGGGTATAAATTGTTAATGAAATCCATTCCCACCAGGCTCAGAAGTGAGTTTTCCATAAAACCATGTCAGAGCTGAACCTTTCCTTGCTAAATTATTAGCCAGTGGACAAAGTTTGATCCAGAGAGGAAAGAAAGCAGAGTTATTTGACTTAAGAGTAAATGAAATCACTTTTGATGGAAAAGGCTTAAGTAAGAGTAGCTGTTGGTCCTTCATATAACTTCTGGATTTGATGTACTTACAGGAGTATTATCTCATTGTCCTTATCAGTTTTTTTCTGTAAAGCATTCCACCTGTCTATCTTTTCTTTGAAAGTAACCTTCCTTATGAAAGAAAAGAACTCAAAGCAAAAAGAGCGGTATGCCACCATACATTGCTCTGACCCGTGGTATTCTTGCCTGACTAGATGTCAGTTGTCAAACATAATAAATGAAAGAAACAGAAAACAAAAACAGAAGAAAAAATGTGCTTAGCTTAACATAAAGACTGAAAACAAGGGGACACAGCTAGCCTGTCTGTGTTAAAGGTAAAGGTATGTTTATACAAACAGTTACATAAAAGGAGCTTTATTGCCCCACTCTGCAATTCCCTTTAGCTCTATGGTGTGTTTTAGCATCTTTCAGTCAGAAATGTTAATGTTTTGGTTTCAGTCTGACCGCTCTGATCAGCTTTGTCTCTAGCTGCTTCCAACAAATAAGCTCTGACAGTTATTTAGGGAAGTCCCTCTCACATTTGTCCTCTGTCTTTTATAGGTGTTGCTGTGGGTGCTCCTGTCTCTGCTGCCTCTGGCAGAAGGAGCACATATGAAAGCTGGCATTGGTGTAGCCAGTGTAGGAGCAGATTCAGGCCGTGCTGTGGGCCTGCTAGGAGGCCAGGAGGAGCGAGAGCTTCCTGTGACGCTGCCAGAGGTGGTGGAGGACGAGGAGCAGGAAGACGACAGTGACCCTTACTCTACTTGGCATGCTCTATATGGTACTGAAGCACTTATGCAAGTGTAATTTACAGCACATCTGCTGTAGCAGATAGTATTAGAGTAGAAAGGGTTTTGGGATCTGCTTTGTATCCCAGCCATCACAATATATTTCATATGAATTCAAGGAGTGTTTTTTGTCTATTGTATTCCTATTCACTTGTCATTCTCCCTGCCCACCACTCCTTTTATTTCCTCTCTTTTTTAGACCCCTTTGTAATGGATGAGGTGGACGACCATCCCAGTAGTCGCTGGGTGGGGCGCTCTCCACGATCCTCCGACCCTTCTGAACTTCAACCCAAGGTATCACCAAAGAAAAAGAAGAAGAGGAAGAGGAAAGAAAAGGAGGAAGAGGAAACGACAGGAACAGGAGATAGAAGGGGTAAAGGTAAAAACAGGCAGCCAAAGCAGAGCAGCAGGGACTGCCGTGTGGAGAAGAAAGAGATGAAGGTTCGGGACCTGGGACTGGGGTTTGACTCAGATGAGATTGTCCTCTTCAAGTTTTGTGTGGGTTCCTGTCAGTCTTCACGAACAAACTATGACTTGGCACTGAAAGCCCTCCTGGAGAATGGCTCGCTGCCCCGGCGTACTACCCGCAAGGTCAGCAGCCACCCCTGCTGCCGGCCTGACCGGTATGAGCCAGTTTCCTTCATGGACGCTCAGACCACATGGAGAACCATCCAGTCATTATCTGCTGCCAGCTGCATGTGTATGGGCTGAAATAATGAATGAGGGAGAGGGTAACAAAAAGGAGGAACGTAGCTGTTGCCCGTCTTGAACAGAACAGAGTCAAGATGCTCTGTGGATGCTACAGTACGTGCAGGAAGTCAGGGTGCATGGAAGGGCCAGATGGGGGTGCTGAAACACACACAGAGCAGAGGACATGATGGAAGCCACTTGTTCACTTCCTTAAGGAAGAAGATTTCTGGGTGCAGCTAAACGACTAAGGGCGAAGGTCAAGATCAGACAATGAGGGGGAGGTCATCAGGGAATCACAGTCTGGATTTATTGTTTGCCTCTTCAAAGAATGAATTGTTTTCAACTGGTACCCAATGTAGTACACCCCAGACTGGTTGTTGCTCATAAAATAGACTCTTTATGTGTAACAGGACTGTTTTGATTTGGGTGAGACCCAAAGGCTGAAGCTCAAGAGATACAAAGAAAAGACACAGTTAAAGGACTAATACTGTGTTTATACGCTGACTCAGACCAAAAAAAAAGAAAAGACTGACAGTACTGTTCACTATTACTCACAGTGAAGACAGCTCCTCCCAGAAGTTCAATACAATTTTTTCCCACACAAAAACAGGGACATTACATTTTCTATGTTCAGGTGAACTCATCCAAATGGATGCCATGCATCTTCATGTATTACTGTACAAAAGTAAAAATATATTTATTTCTGATAAATTATTTATTTATTATTGCTTCATATGAGAGCTGTTTTATGAACTCTATATTGTAGATGAATATCTATTTATTTCAAGATCCAGATTTCATGTTGACAGTTATTCTGCTTCTGTACATCATTTAAAAAGGTGCTGATTTTCTTTTTCTGAGCTGTCAAATGCCTCATAAACCTGAACTGAACAGCTGATTCTGAGTGGAACAAGACTGGATGCAATTTATACTTCTGAAATATGGAGACAAAAACACCATACCAAAGCTTAAACACATCCTCACATTTCACACCAAATAGACATTTAGACAGATAGACAAAAATCATAATAAGAGATTTTAGAAACAAATTGTCCTACAGTGGAATTATGTGGTGTACTTACAAATACATCTGTGTAAGAGTACCTGACATATTTGAATCCGACAGCTGATCTCTATAGTTGTGGTTGATATTGAATCATTATTTCAGCTTTTCCCAAACTATAATGGAAACTGAAAATCAGTCATGTCCAGAATGTATGTACAGCAAACAACTGAAGCATTTATACTGCAAGACCTCAACATGTCTCATCTTAAAGTGGTTGAGTAATTCTGTTACACACTACCAGTATGTCATTATTATTATTATTATTATTATTATTATTGTTGTTATTATTATTATTATTATTATTATTGTTGTTGTTGTTGTTGTTGTTGTTATAAATTTATTTTTGTATGGCATTATCCTAAGGGAATAAAGCTCTTTTTTAATATATATATATATATTGTTATAACTGATTATTACATACGACATGACATTAAACTGACCTATAAGATGATGATACAGTACAGGATGTAATATATCCCATACTGTTTTTACCTATGCTGATTGCCCTGGACTTTTTTTAATGTTGTTGCGCCACCTGCTGGTTGAAAGTGAACAAGGCAAAATGTTAATTTCATGTCTCAATTCAAAGAAATTGAGTGTTGCTCTCCTGTCACATGGCTGTTCAATTGGGAATGTGTGCTTTAAAATGTGATTCAGTTTTTCTAACAGCATGACAGACAGTATGCCATCTTCAGTATCATTTTATTTCTCTGCACAGACTCATCAACACATCCAGCAGACTCCACATCTCACACAGCTCACAGCAACAGTTTTTTCATATTATTTTTAACAGATGATATGTTGACTTTGACTGGGTGACAGCAGCAATTATCAAACTATTATATGCAAATGTGTAATATAAAAACAAGATTAAACAATGGTATACATTCAGTTTCCTCTGTTTTATACAACACTTTATTTTCAGAGTAGATTAGCAGCATGAATGTAAAAGAAAGAAAAACACTGTAATATCAACACATGCACATGAGTGATACCTGCTGTGAAGACACAAATGGCACATTTTCAAAATTCATACATTCACACTTTAATTTGTACCCATAGGGTATAATAACATTTTAGATAACTTCCCCTGTTTGGAAATTGTCACAACTGATCTACATTACTTTCAGAACAAATTTTTCTTGCCACTGGCTAAATTTGCTGAGGGATGCAAATTGGGCCCATGTTCATGTAGTGACCCCCAAACCATTGGTACCCGACCCCTCCATATCCACTACACACACGCTTATTCACAGTAAGCACTTAGGACTTATCCTCGCCACAAAGAACTTTAACGTTGAAGTGACACATTTCTGTAGGAGGTTAAATGATGTGCGAGAAATTCTTGATGATCCAACACTCCTGATGAGAGGTTGATTTGAGTCAGTCAGTTGCTAAGTGCTGAATGAAGCTGATGTGACTCTTTGGTGGATTGAAACTACTGTACCTAGTAATACATTCACTGATGATAGTGTAAATTTCAATAACCACAGAGTTGATTTTTCTCCAAGAGTAATTTTAAGAGTCAGTTTTAGGTAGCTGCTTCTGCTGAGGTGTTTTAAAGTGGTGTAATCAAATTACCTATCAAAGGCATTTCGCTGACTGACAGGAACTCGGTGTGCTGAACGTGCAGGTGACAATATCCCCTCTTCTCACGTGGGCAGAGAGCAGCGGTGTGGCGCTGCGTCCTGGAGAAATTTTCGCGGCTGCTTGCTGTTTTGAATTAGCTGCTTCCTCCTCACTGCCGAGGACCGCAGTGGACTCGACACTGAACGGGTGGAAGTTGACCCTGGCGGTGTCATAATCCCACGCCTGTCTCATTGCGAAGTCTGTAAATGATTCAATCTTGATGGACACTCTGTTTTCCACATCGTTCCTGTAGCTGGCTGTGCGTAATGACGCACAACTGGTGTCGTCACTGTTTAAGGACGGAGGAGAATGCTGACCACCCACCCAACCAATATTATCCTCACGTCCCTCTTCAACCCGAGTCACAACCCTCTTCAGCTTCTCGCAGCCCTTTAGCAGCAGGTTTTTCCTGCACAGAATGTATACCCATGGGTCTAAAATGGGATTGAAAGAGGCGAAGCGGATCGCCATTAGGTCACTCCGGTAGTCAGGCTTCCCCCCAGCAGAAATATAATCAGGGTCATAAAGTTGGTTGACGAAGATTCGCACCTGTCAGATTCACAAAGAGAGACAAAGAATGTTTGAGATGTAATGAAGTGTAATAATCAGACAGCACTAATTGGACTGGACTGCATATCATAAAATATATTGATAAAAACAGTTGTTCTTACCACTAGAGGGATGGAGCACACCAGGAAAACGATAGTCATGAAGACCAGAAGCCAGAACATTTGGATCTCTGCTGCAGAAGTGACCGACGACAGTCGAGGGAAGCGGCGACGTGAGCCTCCCTGCTCACACAGCTCCGTCCTCACTATTCCTGTCCTCTGGTTCATCCCCACCAGCGACCTGCACACCGCCAAATTACACAAAACTGTCACTGCAATCAGCACCAGCATCACACCGCCGTACAAGAAGGAATAGCAGGCACCGAGTGGATCCATCGCCCTCCAGTCCAGGAAGCACCAAGTGCCTGGAAAGTGTCTGACATGCTGCCCGAAGCCAAAGCTCGGCATAATACACAATACAATGTTGGCCAAGTAGGTGACCAGGAGCGCAAAGCGCGCCATGGTTCGGTCTATGTGCTGGGAGTAGAAATAAGCATGGTTTATGGCCAAGTATCGCTCCACAGCCATGGCGCACAGGATGGACATCCCGGCTGAGCCGAAGAAGAGCATGGAGAAGGAGAAGAAGTGGCAGAGCAGGGCTCCACCTGGCCAGCGGCTTGCTACATAGGTGGCGATCACCACCGGGCTGGTGAAGCATGTGCCCAAAAGATCAGTGATGGCCATCCCGCAGACCAGAGTGTAGAAAGTTGTTTCCTTCTGCTCCTTTTTGGAGATGCACAGCACAACTATGGCGATTAGATTCCCTAGGACTCCCACGGCGAACATTGTGGCTGAGGTGACCAGAGACTTTAATTCCAGTTTGAGAGCTGGGAACGAACTGTGGTTTTGGCTCAGCGACAGAGGCGGCAGCGGCTCAGAAACATTCGTGTCCAGTTCTCCAAACGCAAATGTGTCGTTGATCATCATTAAAACTAACAATGCACAAGTATTACAGAGCAGGAACTTTCTCTTACATTAAGAAAACTTTGTCTGGAAATACAGAGTTACTTAAAGCAAAAAACACGAATTGCAAGTATTGCATGATGGAAATCTTATTTCAGAGAGAGCATAAAGTGCATCATGAAGTGACTCCCCTGTTAGGTTCCTAATGCGCCCATATAGAGGTGTGTCTGGTTGTGTTTACAATGCTCGGTGCTGAGGGTATTTAAGCTATGTGCTGATGTCAGGAGAGTGACGCGCGGGCTGTAGGCTGAGCGGCCCAGGTTTCTCATTATCACATTTCTGCTGTCAAATAATCAATATATTCAACACTTTTCATTACGCCACACGTATTAGCGATGAAATACCAGCAGCATCAGGGCACGAACTTAAGCGCAAAATACCAATTAACATTTAGTATTGTTTAGAAGAGAAACGTCAAACTTAAGAAAATGCGATGGTTCAGCAATAGAATCACACTATTATAATTACCTGGCTTTTTGTATACATGGTAGGTTAGTCAGGAAAACTAAAGCAATCTCTGATCCAGAAATAAATGCAAAGACACAAAAATGGTGTACGTCACATCGTCGGTCCACTTCAGCACCAAGGTCAGCACCTTCAACATAATCAGCACCACGAACAGAGACGGTCAACACGCTGCTACTTCTGTTTGAAAGTGTTGATAATTATATACCTGAAAGCTGCAGCCTGTAGTAGAATCAATGGAAAACACACAAAATGATGCATTGTTTCTCAAACAGTGCTTTGACAAAGTGTTTTGATATCCTTTAAAAAGAATCCTAGACATCCAATCCTTGCATCGAGGGCATATCTGATATGATTGCAATCCTCTAATCTGATTTTAAAACAGAGTACAGTATGATGAAAACAAGAGTCGACATATTACAGTGAAGAAGCTTCCTGTATAAAAACTGCATCAGTCACTGACAGTGCTGCTCCTCATGCCTGCTTTGCAGAAGAGGTCTCATGAGGAAGAACTGTCAATGTTACGGGGTCACATATATTTATGGCCCCCCTTTATCATCTGTAGGCACAAGGCTTCCTTTAGTGAAACAACAAAGTCCACAATTCAAACTGATTTTTATTTATTTATTTATTTATTTATTTATTTATTTATTTATTTATTTATTTATTTATTTATTTATTTATTTATTTATTTATTTATTTATTTATTTATTTGGTTATATTTGCTTTGATATTTTTCTGTTCTTTTTTAATTTGAAACAACAATTCCTGACAGCAAAGTGTAACACTGAGGGTTTAAATATTTTAAGGAGTGTCTTTAGTCTTTCACTCTTAGTTTAAAACATAATTCCATCGCACAAAACACTGGTGACAGCTTGGCTAGACAGCGACTTCTAACAAGGACTACTCAAATGAATACAAATGTGTCACTCAAGTTGAGCCATGCTTTTCTTTCTTTCTTACTTTTTAAACTTGTTTGCAGTTCTTCATCAATGGATGTCAACTGTGAACTTGTGTAGACTACAATATGTCACATTACGTGTAACATTTTGAAGACTGTTTTGAAGAGAAGCTTAAATTAAGGTCTTTTTTGCACAGAGGAGTGAGAGCAGTACAGAAATCAACTAAACGCAAAGAAATGAATACCCTACAAAGGAATAAATACAAAGTTATGAAAAGATAAATAAACATCTGAAGAGATGCATGAACATCTGACTGACACGACCAACAAAGAGGAACAGAGGAGTGGCGTTATTTTGTGTTCATCAAAATTACTTTTTCAGTTGATTCTCAGTGAAGTGTGAAATATGATTAGCCTCATTATCAGTGCACTGAACAGTCCCGGTTGCTCTCTGTCTCTCTCTCTCTCTCTGTCTCTCTCTCTCACTCTCTCTCTCTCTGTCTCTCTCTCTCTATATATATATACATATATATGAGTATAAGTTCGTTTAATAACTCCTGCAATAGGCTATAAATAGGCATAGGTTGCATTCTAATTTTTATAAGTAATCGTGATTAATAATTGAGTAGCCTATTTCTCAGCTGCACTGCGGGCTTGGTTTTGTTTTGGAGTCTCTTTTATGCAGCAGGTCTGTTTTTGAACCGGTGCATCTGAACTAAGCCTCCAGAATGAGCAGATAGGCTACCTGTTAATCAGGCACTAATGACAGTAAACACAAATGGTTTCACTGACTTGATCTGTGAGAATCTGGCCCCACATGTTGCGTAGCTGGCTCCACCCTTATCATCACATTATATAAATAAGTCACTGTGAAACACAAGTTGCAGTTTTACTGAAGTCTTTTTGGAGCAGTGATTTGGGGATTTAGCAGACTTTAGGGGGATGTAGGTAAATAGATGCTAACACTGTGTTTGTGTTCAGACACTAAATGAAGCCACCAAAAGGATTACAAGTTGATGTGATTGTTATGTTTACTATATTGTTATAATAAGCTACTAGCCACCAGGTGGAGTGCAGTGCAGACCTCTAACCAAAATGACTGCGTTGAAGAAACCAAGTAATGAAAAGACAATGAAAAAGAAAAAAATAATTATAATAGTAATAAAATTAAGTGCTATCTTCACCAAATCTATCTAACAGGAGTAAATATTGTTATAGAATTATAACTCCTGGCAAATACTATAGCCTACATTACCAAAAAAATGACCTTGTATTTGCTCATGCTTACATTATAGAATGTTGTATACTGTTTATCCAGTCAGACAAAAGAACAATTGGAGGGTTTAGTATTGTTGATGGTGTCAAAAGCTATGCGAATCTAATAAGGTGATCTTTGTGCTATTTGATACACTACAACAGAGTAATATGTTCTAAACAGAGTGATATGTGGTGTAAATGTATAATAATGCAAACAACTCATTAAAAAAAGAGTCATTCCATAATCACTACAATAAGTAATTACAGGTATAGTGGTATAGTGTGTAAATAAATTCCACCTCTTTGAGACACCATTTTCTGGGTGGTTTAAAAGGAAGATACCACCATCAACAGATTATGAGTGCCACCCATATAATAAAAAACTCCATATGTACTCCATATTTCAGATAAAACCAACTAGCACCAACCTACACCAGCTAATAATCAGCGTTTTACCAATTATCTGGACCTAAATCTCTGATTTGTCACTGAAAGTAGCCTTTACACACGCACGCACGCACGCACGCACGCACGCACACACACACACACACACACACATACACACACCTGTGAGCTCTGCAGCAGGATAATCTGATCTGTAGGAATTGAAGAATTCATATACAATGGAGGAAAGGTCTGTCTAATGAGGCTGAAGCAGAGGCTGGAGCTCTCTGTCTTTGTCTGTGTAAGTGGATTCCTGTCCTCTCTCATGGACAGATGCCTCCTGGGTGTGTTTGTGTTTGTGGGCTGGATTCTGCTTTCTGTGCTGTAATAACCTAAAGCATTCAGACGTCAATAGGGCTGATGTGCACTGAGTCTTTCACTCTCACACACGCACATGAACACACATTACCTAAGGAACTTATTGCCACCCACTCACTGAGAAAATATGGAGTGGGCTTAAATAAAATTAAACATTTCTTTGTGTGTGGTTGTGAATATGTCAATATTCTTCCAACTCCACACATGTGATCTGTGGGGATTCCCAGTTCAAATTACAGAGCCTTAATCTCTTATTAGCGCTTCTTATCAAGTGACTTTGGAGGGTTTATGCACTGTGGAATGATGCTGAGACACCAACATAGACATTCATTAGGCTTGCTACAAAGAGAGGAGGCTGATATATGTGGAGACCACACATGCTGGATGAACGACGTCACTGGTCTTAATGGTTTGAGTGGGCATCTCAGTTCTCACTAGGCAATAAAGCTTTAGAGGTTTAGAAAATTGTCCCTGATGTACAAAACATTCTAATCACATTTCTGTCTCAAATATAGGTGTAATCAATACCTATGCAAGTTAAGTATTGATCAGCATGAAACACATTTGCAAATTAAAAGTCACAGTGTTATCATTTTGAGCTGAATGCTGACATGCAAATAAAACAATATATTTTTTAAAGTTAATTTGATATCAAGTGCCCTGTGAATTTAAGTTTAAACTCAAATGATCACCACTTTGACCTTTTTCAGTTTTTAATGAAAGACTAAATCAACAGACTTCTGTGTTTGTGTGGTGTCCAAAAACACCTTAAGCAAACTGGTTTATAGAGTAATAGTTGAATAATGCTGGTGATTTATTTTCTTTGTTATTTTCTCTGTATTATTCTGACACTAAATTTCATCAATTGTAGTATTGAATGCTTTCTCGCTAAAACATCAATTTTGTAACAAGGTCATGTTGCTGAATGTGAGGAATCCTCATACTTTGTAAGAGTGTCAATTGAGATGGCAAGAGCAGCATCGTGATTCAAAATTTTGGGTAAATGTTTCATAATACCTGAAATACACTGGGTGTATACAAGTGACAAAACAGTATTCAAATCTCTATTTCTTGTTCTGCCTCTCCATCTGGAATCAGATAAACATGCTTACACTCTGCATGATCTTTGTTTTGCAGGAAACACCTTTAGTCCTTGTTGAGATTTGACTGTTGAAAATGATAAATTTAGCCTCCTTTAAAAGAGCTTTTATTTATACTAGCTTGCTTTTGATATAGCATAAGTAACTAGATGAAAGGCTTCTGAGGAGGCTCATTCCACTGAGGTGAAATCATCACATGTTTTATGTCACATGTAATGCATTTTTTTTTTTTTTTTTTGAAAGACCCCAGGAAGAATATCTGTGGTGCTGCCACAACTAATGGGGATCTTAATAAATAAATGAATATTAGTTCACAGGTAGAAATTAACATAGGAATAAGAGTAAATGCTTTAATGTTACATTACCCTGGCTTTAGCCCTCCGTACGCTTCCGCTCAATTAATTAGTATGAGGGTATGGTAAGACCAGGCTAGTTTTACATTGGCGTGCATTTTATTGTCTCTCACCCCCATCCTGCTCCCAAACCTGTGTGAGTGACAATGAGTTTCCTTTCTGGGTAAAGTGATTGAATGAGATGCTGTAATCGCTTTACGCTGATGATGTCAGCATTGCAGTTGTAATTTGGTGGTGATGCTTTACTGTCTCACACAGCTCAGTGGTGATATTACGCTGCTGCGACGTCATCATCCAGCTTTATCTGATTTTTCTTTTTGCACTGCTGTCTCTCCACACAGATGTCCAGTCATATGGCTGCTTCTGCTGTAGCCTGCCAAGCTCATTACACTGGGGAGCTAAGGCTATCTCCCCTCTTTTATCCAATTTATTTTTCACTGTTCCTCTCCATGGAGTGTTGACTCCTCTTCCTTTTTTTCCCTTTTCTGTTAACATTTCCAACTTTGTAGCAAAGCAGAAGGCTGGTTGAAGAGGGAAAATTAGTTTCTATTGCATTTAGTGTCATCCCCCTGATAATGTATGTGTTGCTTTGAATGACTGAACACTTTATTTGAATGTACAATGTGGTCTATTGTATTTGCTACATCAGATGCAGGTATTATAAACCCAGGCACGATACACATCTGTTCCTCCCACACACAAACACACAAAAATACAATTCAGATGCCTTACTTCATTTCACTGTGAACATAATGTGTGTGTGTGTGTGTGTGTGTGTGTGTGTGTGCGTGCGTGCGTGCGTGCGTGCGTGCGTGCGTGCGTGCGTGCGTGCGTGCGTGCCTGCCTGCCTGGAACTCATTCAATTCATCAACAGCATCTTCTCTGGATGTGTTTTAAAAGCAGTTCAAGGGGTGTCAAACTTAGTTAATGTGACACAATATTAGAAAGGAACCTTTAAATAAACACACAACTCTCTATATACTGAGATAAAATGATAAAATACATCAAAATGAAAAAAACAAGAAAGTTTAAGTGAAGATAGGCTGCTTTTCCCTTAGCAATTGGCAGACTTCCGTTTCCACAGAGTGCTCTTACTCTGGTATTTGTGCCATGAGAAATTACATCATTAGACAACTCATTACGAGGGGATGCACCACAGTCTCATGTGCTCTGTCTTTCTGCTCAGACAAAGTGCATCCATCAGTGATAATTGTCCTCCATACTGCTTTTTTCTGAAGTGATGGTGGCTGCAGGATATTAAACACTTTCATCATGTAAGCCACTCAAAATGTAAACACACAGCTTAATATGCAAGCAACACACAACTAGCTATTGTCACATCTGTGCCAGTTTTATATGCCCTCACAGTCTAATAAGTGTGTTAATTTCTGATTTTGGACTACAATGAAATAGTGTGGCATACTTATCAAGGATGTATTCAAGTGAGTGTGTGTGCAAATATGCAGAAGTGTCATTTTTCAAAATCAAAAAGTACATTTTATATGAGATGTTTATTAGGTCTTTGATTATTTTAATTAGAAATTCTGACATTCGGGATCTGTTTTATATGATTATGAACATATTTCAGCTGCTTCAATCAAATGGTATGGAATCGTGTGACTTAAAAGAGGGAGAAATGAACGAAATTTACAGTGAGTACATTTTTCTAAGCACCACAGAGAACCTCCTAATTTGTCCTTAAGCGACAGAAGTCCTCTAGCAGTCGTAGTAGTTATGACAGGAGAAAAGAAGGTGATATTTTATAGCAACAAATATCACATAGGGAGGAGATAAGGGTGAATGTATTGGTTGACACAGAAGATAACCACCTGGTTACTATTGTAGCTCTACACGTGATGATATACTTAATTTTAGCCCAAAACAATGCACAGACTAGTAACGCACCATTTTGGAGCTCTGAATGTGTTTCTACTGAACACCTCCATGGTTAATAATCCCTCTTCACCACAGACATTTTGACCTTTCAAAGCAGGATGAGCACAGCTGTAAATGATAGTGTTAAGAAGCCTGCAACTGCCTCATCTAATTCTCATGCAGCCAGCATTAATACTATTAATTCCACCTGTGCTTTTCTGCTTTGACACGTTACACATAAACATCTGTTGTGAAAAGAGACTTCTGCCTGGCATCTGCCTCCAGCCAAGAGAGCAAGCAAATAAGCCCTGAAAGCCCACGTATAACCACAACTTGATATTTTTACACTTTGTTTTTTCTGTGGATTAAACAAACAAGGTATAGCAAGTCAGTTAATGAGCTTTGAAGGTTCTAGTAGGCAGACTTTTTAAAAACTTAGATGGATCCAAGCCAGCTGTTTCCAGTTTTTATGCTAATGAATCACCTGCTGGCTGTAGCTTGACAGCCAGCAGGTGATTGTTAATGAGTGCATTCCCCAAAATATCAAAGTATTTCCTTAAGAATCTTCGGGTAAGAAATGATGTGAACAATGCTCAGGCAACAAAACAGTGTTACCTTTTTATAAATGCTCATGAATTTATGTTGTTTTGATGAAAATGCGATGCTTGTAAGTATGCTCAGTACAAAACTGTCTTCAGTGTCATTTATTTTCGCATTCTGTAATGTAAATGTAGGAAGAGGCAGCTTGCTTCCATATCACCTCCATAAGTTTTATTAGTGTGACACTAACTGGTATTATTATCATCGTCTTACTTCATCCTTCCCCCAGTGAAATCCCCAAGCAATATTAGTCTATACCTCTGAAGCATCTAGTGCTAATCCCATTAGGGTGTTTTAAAGTATTGGTTTCACACAAAGTGTATTTGTTGAACAGCATACTGAACCTGTGAGAGGAAGCAATTACATTATCTCCAGAATTTCGACAAGCTGAATCAAACCAGGAGACTTAATAAAACTGGTTTTAAGATTTCATATCTCCGTTATGTACTCACATCATCTTTCACTACCTGTAATGAAAGCAAAATTATGATTATTATGAGGGCATATCTGGATCACAGAGGTAATTGCTGAAATATCTGTACAATTCAAAGACAAAAGACATGTAGCTAGATTTCATGAAGGTTACATTTCATGGACAGTGGGCAGTGTGTAGGATGAACAAATAAAAGCAATAGTTGTAGGCTATAAGGTTCTGTTTGTGTGTGTGTGTGTGTGTGTGTGTGTGTGTNTGTGTGTGTGTGTGTGTGTGTGTGTGTGTGTGTGTGTGTGTGAACTTGACTCTGCTGTTTTCACCCACTGGGTTTTTCTTTCACATCTAAAGTACGATCAACTCAGTCAAATGATTCTAACTGTAAGTCACCCTCCCACAAAATGGAAAAGATAACATTAATCATTATTTAATGGGTTTAAATGTTGAACATTAAACAAATAAAATGGTGATTTCATCAAACATACCATAACAAAGTATTTGTTGTTAAGTGTCACTGCTCCATCCTTATCATTCATTCAATCAAATCATTCATATCAGTATGTAGAGGTGGAAAGTAACTAACTACATTTACTCAAGTACTGTCCTTAAGTACAATTTAGAGGTACTTGTACATTCTATTTCTATCTTATACCGCTACATTTCAAAGGGATGTGTTGCATTTTCAGTGACAGTTACTTTTTTGAGATTTGACACAATGGATAATATTACAAACTTTTAAAATACAACACATTGTCAAACCTTTTTATGTTTTAACATATTAACAAAAAGTAGTGTGTGGTCAGGGCCACATTTTAGAAGACTATGAGGTGTTGACAGCAACATCAAACAGTAAGGTTCCTTCTAAACTTTGAACATTTTATTTTAAATGAATGTTCAAATGCAGCAATATATCAGCAAAAATAAAATATGAGAGAAAAATCTGAAAAAAGTGAACTGTTAATCTATTGATGTCACATATAATGATATATCACAGTGTCTGCCTCATCCTTGTTTACTGACTTAGCATTTTCCTTAACACAGCAGCAATCTGTCAATAGTTCATTAAATTGAGAAGGAATAGGCCAAACTGCATCATCAATATCATCACAGACAAGATCACATATGTAAACCCCCCAGTCATAGCTCATGAATGGATACGTAGCACTGGGAAAGTATGAAATAGAATTCCTAATGGGAAAGAACCGATTTGAGATGAACAACATTCAAAGGCAATTAAAAGCAGTTTGACACATCAGTTTAACAGAGCGAGTAAAGCTAGAGAGACAGAAACATGATAACGAAGGCAAACTAATTAACTGATAGAAAAATAAATCTATCATCTTCACCACCTACCTCACAAGCCTCTTTTTACTGCGCTAATTGAAATATTTTAATTGTGAAAATCTGCTATAGTCAAACCAAGAGACAATGCCACAAATGTATTTATATATGCATTTAAATTGTTAAAATATTTGCCTAAAATTGCTTTAAATGTCTTACAACTATTGCCGGTACCCTTACTAAAACTTGAAAGCATAGCAATTGGTGTCAGCACCTCTGATTTCTAACCAGCCACTGAGCATGAAGTACTGCTGACAGGTGATGTTACTCCCACCTGTCATAACTCCTTCATTAGGAGAAAAGGGAAAAGACTGTTGCAGCATTTTAGACAAGCTAAAACCACATATTTGAGATAATTATACATAATTGCAGTTTTTTTCGAAAAAATTATGTCACTGAACATGTATATTTTTAACCCAATGCAAAATATGCTGCATACAGCTGTCTAAATCTGTGGAAAATAACTCATAACTCTTCTTCTTTATTTTTGTATGTCAAAGTTCTGAGTTGATATTTTAAGCTATATGCTGAATTGCCAAATAAATAGAGGAGGCAGTTATTGCACCAGATAGGCTTTTTTTTT
>JANJYP010008632.1:0-10139 GCA_024605115.1 Rastrelliger brachysoma | reverse complement strand
CCCAAATTCAGGAAGCAGTGGATGTGTGCATATAGCCTATTAAAACAGCAAGTGGATGTTTTTACACTTAAGGTTTTCACAGATTAAACAAATGAGCAGTATCAGTTCATCCTGCCCTTAATGGTAAATACTAAAAAAAAAAAAATCTTAAGTACCCTGTTTGTCAGCGGACAGCTCAAGTGTCAAAATGCTGTTTTAGCAACTTTCAGCTTCAAAAAGCACATATTATTTGAACCCTTCTTTAACCCACATTATATCTAAAGACACAAGAACTCAGCTGGTCTCTACAGAACAAACGCCTCAGGTTCAGGGAGTCTCTGAGAAATCTTGAAAGCAACGATGTGATGTCGAAGCTTTCCAGGGCAAGACGATCCAACTCATTTGCATGGCTTCGAGGATCGGCTTGCCCAGAGTGTTTCTCCGGTCCTATGGATTCTCTGTATTAACATCCATGTTTAGCTGCATGCTGAAAAGTGCAGTGACCTTCACAGTGACCTCCCAGCATGCACTGTGCCTTCATTGGGATCGGGCTGCAGTTTGCTGCGCCAACGCGCCCCTGGGTTTGGCTGACCACGCTCTACCTCGGAAGAAAAGGCTGAAGTCCCTGCAGATTTTTCATGCCAGGATGCACTCTGTTCTCCTGCATAATACTGAGTGTGTCAGTGTTCATATAGCGTACGTATGAAGCTCAGATAGCCGTGTCTCTGAGCAGCTTGTTGCCTGCAGTGAGGGCCAAAACATGGGGATTGTTGGAAGAAGACGGGGCAATCGCTACGTCTCAAGGCAGCGAGGCTCCCCCAGCGTCTATCTGAGCGGACACCTATTTCAAATCAATCCTTCCTCGCCAGATTCGGGAGGTTTCACATCTTCACTTTCCATCTTTTAAGGATTGGCTGAGCCCCTGTCAGAGTTTTGGATCCTGCCTGGAGGGATGTTTAAGCACAGCAGCACCCCTGGGGGGGAGGCAGACAGAGACTGACAGGCTGACAGATAGACGGGGACTAGTCTGTGCTGTGGATGGGTTAGTGTAGGGGGAAAAAAAAGGACAGCTCCATGATACACAATGTTTAACAGTCCTGTGCAAGAGAAGACAAATATATTGATCTGCTGATTGATTTGGCTTCTATGAAACATTAACTATTGGCTAATCATGTCAGCCACCTCTGACACATTAAAGGTTTCTAACTGACCAGCGCTGTACAACATCTCTATAAAACCTGCAGTAAAATGACATATTTTATGTTCATTTTTATTTTACAGTGGCGGCTCATGACTTCAATGCTTAAATAAATTAAAAGCTAACTGTGCAAACTGAGGGATGAAATATTTTTTTAAAAGCTTTATTTTCAAGCTTTAGTCTTGTGGTGTGAGATTATGTGTGATTAACTGTGCATCTGTTACAACTTCATAAGTAGGGCCAACGTACAGCTACTATATCAGCTAGTGTGACACTTGTGTAGGAATGCATGCTTTAAATATATAATATAAAACTCAGTGTATTCTATAAATGTGATAAATGAATACATAGAGGATTTTAAGCATGGAACAAAAAGGTCACGTGTGTATCTATTTTTGGTGGAGGACCTATTTTCACAGTTTTATATAAGAAACGCTTCAGAAAACTTTATTTATGGTCCACCTTTTGTCTTGTAGTGTGTGATTATTTGTAAGACTGAAATACAACTGTCATCTATGAAAAGCTACTCATTAATTGTACATCTGTTACAACTTCACAGCATTTGGAGGAGGCCCGTTAAATGGCGATTATCTCGGTCAGGGTGACATTATTCTAACAGGGGGGCTGCTGGGATGGCTATAGTCCTGGGGAGGGGGACTGTGGAGACTCTTTTCTGCATGGTTAAAAAAAAAATGCTGTCAATCTCTGGCTGCTGGAAAAAAAAAAACAACCCCGTCCAAATGAAAGCTTTGACCTCCGCACTAATAGCTAATGACAGCAGTGACCTCCGCAGCGTCTTGTGTTTCTGAAAGCGCTCGCCTCGGCCCACATGAAAGGATGCTCTCGGGAGCCCTGTGATTAGCACTGAGGTCGCCGTTTTGATTTGGGTCATGGTCACAATCACAGAGATTGGCGCATCTTTTGTTTCTTACCCGCGACACCCACAGTCAGTTGACACCCAGTTAAGGACTGTTTCTTAAGCTCAGCAGCATTTCCTCCTTCAACACCTCTCGTCTATTTGGTTGGAAATTAATAATTCCTATCAAAATTAGAGCTGAATCACTAATAGAATATAGTTCAACTACATTTTTACCTTGCTGAAAATCCCATTTAGGTACATTTATAGTATAAATGTAAGCTAAAGAAGCAGAAAAGGAAGCAAAATTTACAGTTCGTCTGCTCACACGTTGTAAAGAAAGAGTGTAAAAATAATAATTCCCATCAAAATTAGAGCTAAATCATATACAGAATATAGTTTAACGACATTTTTTAATATCAACTGTAAGTTTATAAGGCAGGATTATTGAAAGGAAGGCAACATTTGCAGCTGATTTCTATTTATATTGGCTTGCGTTGTGATAATTGACACTTTTCTAGTCACCAGTATCACCAGTATCACACACACAACTTTTCTCTTTTTAAATGGTGGGAAATCTTGCCCGTTGATTTTATCGAGCAAGAAAACCTACTGCTATCATTATATGCTTCATATATACACTTGTGACCGAGTTACCCAGACTTTGCAGAATGAAAAACTAAGCTAATAAAGGAGTACAGGACAGTGATGAGATTACTCTTGAAACAAATAATGAGTCATATATTAATTTCTCCCAGCGCTGAGTAAGACTGGCTGCCCTTTTTTCTCCAGGCCGCCGTCACGCTCTGCCCAGCTTGTTGGTAGCTGCACCGCAACGGGAGCTGTAGTAATGAGTGATGGAGGCTGGTTAGCCCCGCCCGCCACTGCCATCCCCAATGCCAGCGTGCGTGCCAACCTGCTCGCAGACACACAGGGTGAGAGCGGATACTGTGTGTACTGTATTGATTGGCATGACTGCAACTCAGGCTGGTGTCCGAGCACTGGCACCGACAAACAGCTTAATGAGACTCAACACCCGTGGCGGGGTTTTTTTTTTCTACAGCAGCTAGGCCTAGTTGTCGTCCTCCTCCTTCTCTTCCTCTTCGACGCGGCGGCGGGTCCAACTGGTAAATAACCAGAATGCTTAGAGGCATCTGAGGAGATTTGTGTTGAGCTGATCGGTTTCATCCAAACTCAACCAAAACTCAATGACTGGCACAAAAACCCACAAAGAGAAGGAATCGACTTAGTCTGTGTGTTTTTTAATATTTATCTGAAAGTACTGAAATTAAATAATGTTACATCAAAAGCTAATAAAGCTGATTACTTGCAGCTACATTTCTGGGAATAAAATTACAAAAAAATAAATAAAAATACACATCTAACTAATTTATGTGACTGATTAAACCAGTTGGCTTCACCACTGATGATTTCGCTTTGTTCTATTAAAGCAGTGGTACAGCAAACAAGTAAATTGTATTTTGTGATTAAATGATTTGGCTGGCAAAATTTCTATATTTTTCTTATTGTCAAACCAACAATTAATTGATCTACTTACAAATATGACCCAAAGCCTGATATATCTTATTCCTCTATGTTGGACTACATTGTTAATATGCCAAAGAACTACTCTCCAGAGACTGAAAATATAATCACTATTATTTGTCATTGGAGCCATTTCTAAATATATAATATGACTGTAATCTTTGTAATGAAGTAAAATGTCAACCAGTGCAGCAATGTGGCTCAGTGACACATTTTTAATAGTTTTTGGATAATGGTAGAGGTCGACAGCACAGAACAATAAGATCTATCAGGGATTGCACGCATAATATAAGTAAATGAATTCACTTTTGTTTAAAATATATATGTAATGAATCAATACTTAGCTTACAGATCCCATTGAGTTCCTCTTAATAGTTCACCTTTCTATACAAATTCTGATTATTTTCATTTGACATTTGCACTGGAAATAAAATAAGACACATAAAGCTCGTTTCTCACCTTCACAAACTCAGCTAACGCCCATGAAACACGTCAACATAAGTCGGTGCATGTGCATGAACAGTGCACCCACTGACACTACACACATGTGCCGTACATGTGAATAAATATGCAAACTAACCACTTTACAAAGGCATCTCTCTGCACCTTCAATCCTTCCACCCTCTCTCTCTCTCTCTCTCTCTCTCTCTCTCTCNTCTCTCTCTCTCTCTCTCTCTCTCTCTCTCTCTCTCTCTCTCTCTCTCTCTCTCTCTCTCTCTCTTTCATTGACAGGGTTGAGAGGAAATTAGCATGGGCTCTTAATCAGCCTCCCCCAGCCCTGAATGTGCTGATGTGCAGGACAGGGTCATGCTAATCAGGTGCCTCAGCTCCCAGGCACATTGATTTAATACTACAAACGCTTATTAATCCCCTCCACACCTCCTCCTCCTCCTCTTCCTCAATACCAAGCCCTTGCACCGTCCTCGTCCTGACCAAGAGGCTCGTTGCCCCTCCACTCTCACCCTTTCTCTCACTTTTCCCTCTTCTCTAAGCATCAAACATCCACAAAAACACCTCTCAGAAACGGAGGGAGCAGTTACCGAGTATATTAAAACAAAACAGAAATTAGCTTCGGTGGCTAAATCAAGAAAGCCTGTGAGTCTCATAACACATATTACAGGCCCAGCGCAATTTGACTTGAATTGATTATGAGGTAAATGCAGGTCTCAGTCACTGGCATTTATAAACTAGAACAAGAATAAGAGCTGAGATGTTCAGATTTGACGTTAAACACACCTTTGGGGATTCATTAAGAAGGTATTTTGTCTTCCCACACTCGTATTACCACCGGATTTTATCTATATCCTAGTGAAGTCAAGTCCATTTTATGCCATTTATATAGCACCAAATTACAATAAAAGTGATCTCAGGGTGCTTTTCATACTCAGCAGGTCTTTATAATTTACAGAGACCCAACATTTATTCATAAGAAAGCACTTAGAGATGACATCAAGGAAAAACTTGACACACAAAGAAGCACAGCAACAACTAGGGTTGGGCATCGAGTATGGGTTTTTCACTTTTATCTGTTTTTATGCTCTGTTAAGCACTTTGTGTTAGTTTTGTATGAAAAGTGCTATATAAATAAAGTTGATTTGATCAAGCATCGAACATTCTGATTCTCCTGGAACTGTTCAAATTTAAAAATTTGTAGTTTTGATACCCAGTTGGTCAACCGGAAGAAGATGCCACTGACTCTATCAATCACCAACGAAGAGGCTTAAATTGAATAAAATCCACCTTATTCCTTGCTAAATAATGTGTGTCGCCATGACAACCACTCCACCCTTATCCCTTTCAAACAGCTGATTTTGTGTATCTGTTTTGATCCACATGTGTTACGTTACGTGTTGGACTAAATATGTAGACATATTGTGGAAAGTATTTTGGTTAGAAGAAAACGGATTTCACATTGCACAAGCATGGATACTTGGGGAGCTGTTCAAAAAGTCCTGTGTCATAAGATGGTTGCTGAGGATGAAAGGGACATGTTTGAAGGTAGAAGATTTTAGCTAAGGAGCTAGCCAAGCTAACCGCTGGTACTATTATGGCTGTGAGCAACCATATAACGTGTGAGAGGTCTTAAATGAATCAAGGCAATCTAAGCTAATGATGTATAGCATGAATATATATGTTTAAGGGTTGGTGTTTAAAACAACTCAACTTATGAATCGTTCAAATTCAAACGATGCCCAATCCCAGCAAAAACAATAATATTACTTTGATCATTTTTGTACTCCATTCACCATCTCCTAATTTCAAAATACTGAAGGTGACAACACAATATAGTATTTTTATTTATTTATTTATTTTAACTGTTTTGACTTTGCAGATATAAACACATAGGGACGTTGGTGCGTGTTTATTTTAAGGTTAATTTAATGGTTTTTAATAAATAGTAAATGAATGACCCAGCTTTATCTGTGTGACATGTTAAAGTTGTCAGCCTCCATACATCCTTTGGCTCAAACCTCTCAACCGTTCCTTAGGTCAGAAGTAAAAAGGCGCAGAGAAGCAGCCTTTATTAATTACGCCCCATATCTCTGAAACAGTCAGCCTGAGGCGTTTGAGGGACTCGAAATCGGTCACCATCTTTTTTTTAACCATTGTTTTCACATGAAGTGCTTTTATATAATGAGTGTTTTATCTTATTATGTTTTAATTGAACTTTATGCTATTTTATTTATCCTTGTTTTATTATAAATACTATAGAAATTAAGTTTGTTATTATGATTATTATATGAACTGTTTTGCTATAGTGCAATAGTGTTGTCAGAAAGCACGCTGATAGTGTTTATTTATATTATTGCTCATATGTACAGTGATTATTTGTGTTTATTCATGCTTAGTAACATTATCCAGTTGATATGAAGGTGTGATGTCACATTTTGCTTGTTTGCATTATAGTGAATCTGCTTTACACACAGAGGCATGAATTAATGTGTGGTGGATATTTTTGATCAGAGCCAGAATAGAAAACTGATAGGGACTAGATATAGAATTGAACAGATTATTATTTTACTACAGTATTTTGGAATAATTGAGCTGAGAAGTTTCATATTTTATTTTTTTTTTTCTGTTTTTCTTTCTGTTGCCATTTTCAAGTTTTCAGTTTGAGCATATCCATGTTTAATTTCATTTTTTTCATCATTACTTTACATTCTCAAATGATCATTTTACATTTTCAATTTCCTTTTTATTTTTAAGTTTAATTATAGGATGATTATTCCACATAGTGTAGCAAAATACTAATCTTTTTAATTTGATCTCTTTTAATTTTCTAGTGGGACTTTTAATTTGAAAAAAATATCCTCCAAAAAAAATTGACTGGGTTACTTTTTTTTGGATGAAAAGTCATTAATTTGAAGATGATGAGGCAAGATTTGATTTGATTTCAAAGTAGATTTAATCATATTCATCTTTAACAGGCTGTAGAAAAAGATTCACCTGACCTGATTTTTGCAGGGTGTGAATGATTTCTGGTTTGATAGAGCCATGATTTTGAGACTAATGGTTTGAAGTTCGACACTAATTGGGTCTCCCTAGTGAAAAAAAGGGTTAAGCAAGATTAACTGATTCTTATTATGAGAAAACAGGAATCATGGTGTCTGTAAGAGACTGCCAATCTCTAAAATAATAGTTGTTTTAAAAAGTTTCTCTGTTTCAGAGACAAAATTCAACACTACCCCTTAACAAATCAAGAAGCTTCCACTCTAAAATTAAATGAAATGTTGCTTTTATTAGTAAACTTTATTCTGAATTGATTCACATGTCATGATGAGAAGTGATCACAGCTTATTTAACAGGGGTTATTACAATGAAGGTTTGGGTTAAGTAATAGTTGGTGCAGAGCCAAATATAATATCATTTCTGTGTTTCTATGATATTTATGGAAGCTTGAAGACGCCCTCATACGAACTGAAATAAAAATCAATAAAAAAAAAGAGACATGATTTAAAATTTCTCAGCAGTAAATCTCTCAGTTTCAGTCTTTGTATTTTTTTATAATGACATCCTGATTAAAACTAACAGTGCTAAAAGAATATTGTATATACACAATCACCAGCTTGCANACACACACACACACACACACACACACACACACACACACACACACACACACACACACGCACACGCACACACACACACACACATACTGCTACCATTAGAGCCAAGCAGTCCTCCCGCTGAATACTGCTCTGTCATATTAACATAACATCAGAGTAACGCAGCACACAGACGGGTCAGTGGAACACAGTAAAAGTACTCCCTCACACTGAAATCACTTCACATGACAGGCCTGCTCAGACAATTTAAGTTCCTCTCCGCAGAACACATTTCAATTACTGTAATTACCCTCCACTCCACTGCTGATGTCCCCACAGATCACGCCTGAACGTCTGCGTGACAGCACCCTGTCTCTGTCTCTCTCTCTCTCTCTCTCTCTCTCTCTCTCTCTCTCTCTCTCTCCACACTGTCACATGACCAACAACAACAACACACACACACACACACACACACACACACACACACACACACACACACACACACACACACACACACACACATGAGCCGCCTCAACACAGGTTTCAAGTTACAGTGACATGTATTATTAATCAATAAATGATGTAAGGGCTGCTTTATTATGGCTGCTTGGTTTGACTTCAACTAGTCTATACAAACATNTTATTATGGCTGCTTGGTTTGACTTCAACTAGTCTATACAAAATCAACGTTTCTCTCAAAGCATGTAACAAATCCAAACACAACCATAAGAATCTAGAAATCTCCACTTTTTTCTTTAAAACTATGTTGATCACAACAACTACTAAACAACATAAAACCAAAGATGATTCATATTGGCAGAAGCCCAATATTGTTGTATGTGATCACTTCTTTAGCACGATTTGTTATGTTATAATAAAAGTGTATGGTCAAATACACACACACACACACACACACACACACACACACACACACACAATATATATATATTGTCAAAAAGTGGGGATAATAGACATTTGCATTTTCATTTTGTCGCCCAAAGTTAATCCCATATTTGTATTATTTTTTTTGGAATATATAAGAGAGTTGACAGGATATGAGCGGATTTTAAAAGACAATAAATATTGGACTTAAATTCACATTCAGGTGGACAGAAGCACTGATAACGTTGCTATGTGTGAGCAGCTGTTTGCTAACGAGCTCAAGATGTGAACTTAAGCAGCGGTGATGTGTCTGTGTTGTTCACGTTGTTCTCAAATGGCAAAGAAAAAAAGTCAACTAATGCAGGTTTAACTGATTTTTTTTTTTTTTTACAATTGTTACAAACTACAGTAACAGTCAGAAGTTGTAAAAGTCATATTTTCTATTGGCAGTGACAAGAGTTTAAAGGTGCAACATGTAGTTTTCTTGTGTTTCTCACCAGTTTTCCTCTTTTAACAGTGTTTCTGTATTGTTGGCAGTAAATAAACAGTTTCTTTTTAAATGTATTGTATTCTGTATTGTGTGTATGCAATGATGTGGTTGTATTTTAGTGTTATTTGCCTTCTGTGTTGGTGAGCCAAAGACATATTTTTCACCTTAGTGGACAATAAAGATTTAAAGTTAACCTTTAAAATTGCTTCACAGTGCTAGTAGTTGTCAAAAACTCCATGTGGAGCTTTTAAGTTGGTACTTTTGATGACCCCAGAAGGTTAAAAAAAATCAAACTCCAAGTTGCGTTTATGAAAATTCGACAGTACAAAACAAATAATAAATCAGAGCACAACATCTTTCCCCTTGAAATATATCATAGTGAGGCGTCATTTTACATTTTTGCGACCTACAAAGCACAATTTCACGATGTATCTCAGTCTTCATCTCTTGAGCCACACATTATTTACACCCGCCGTTTCTTCTTTACGCTGCAGCAGCCGGGAGTCATTTTCCTTTTTTTGACTGCATGTGGATCATCTTTCCTTCTGGGTGGGTAAAACTGCTCTCCTTTTGAATACGATTTACACAAGAACAAGTTCACAAACTGTCAAGTTTGACTCTCTGCTGGATAAAAAAAGAAAGGACACAAGTATATAATTTGCCAGTGGGATTTTTTTAAGGTTCTAACAGCAGCTTACAACTGATGATGAAATGTGTGCATGTAAAACTGATCTGAGAGGTTACAGTCGTCTTTTGATGATAGCCAAACACTGCAAACTCATCCTGTATATTCTAATCTCGCTTTTAATATGAGGACACACTCTTCCACCTCTGTGTTTTACAAGCTGCGCTGCCTCCATATTTCCTGTTAATAAGATATAAAGTTAGAGTGCTAGCACTCACTCGGTCAACCAGGACAAAAAATGATTGGCTTTTAATTTATTGGCCCATGTCTGTGCGCTGCGTGTTTTATGTAGAAGTCAATAGATACCTTATTTGTTGCCTAGGATACCGCAGGATGCTCAATGTCACCGTGACTGACGGGGGTACACCTGCTAAAGCAAACATGTGAGAGTGTGAGGGGGGGGCACTTGGTGTATTTAGCATGTTAACTTATGAGTGGAGCAGAGTATTAACATGTTA